>JAVQJD010027226.1:0-69385 GCA_036023655.1 Nannoperca australis | reverse complement strand
CCCCCCCCCCCCCCACCCCCACACACACACACGTTTGACAGCTATGTGGTAGAGTCTGGAGTTCATTTTGTCAACATCACAGGAATGTGTTTGCTGATGAGGAAGCTCCTGCCCTCAGTTCCCTCTCCATATCAATGAGCTTGCACTGGGTTGTGCGTCATCAAAACAGATCACCACTGTTTACAGTCAACTTCTCTGCCTGGCGGTGAACACTCGTGTGAAACCTGTGCGTGGAGAGAGAAGGAGGGAGGGAGAGGAAGAACTCGTCCCACAGTCTGAAGGAGCCGTCTGTCACAGATGTCCATCGTATCAATCTACTGCTACAGCAATCTGTTTACAGCTGTTGTGACAATCACGTCAACAGTAAAGTCTATGGGCCCAATAATGATCTAGAGTTGAAGCGCAACAATGAGTAAAGCATATATTGCATGAGCATGGGAAGTAGAGACAACATTCATTGCCATCAAAGATCTTGCCAGATCTAATCAGTAGCTTCTGACGTGTTGTGTGATATATCAATGATTAAAAAGACATTGGTATTCCCCTTGGAGCCGTCAGTAATTCCAAAGTGTAGGATGCATCATTAACTTTATGGCTCATATGTTGGAGCCAAGCCACAGTTTAGCTTTTAGGAATTACTTAGTGCGATTACAGTGGCCCTCATGGACAACCATGCTTCAAGAGCATGAGCATAAACATTTACAGTGGATATGCTCCAAATTACGGAGTACTTAAAATATTTAAACACATGAAAGCACAAATATATATAAAAAAAATCACATCAAGAAATGACACAAATACATACAAAAGGGGAATCCTGATACAACACAACCAACAATAAAGAAGAAATAAGGAAATAAATATTGCTAATATTGGAAAAATAGATGAATTAAACAACTGCTGCAAAACAAATGGATACGCCAACTTAACAGGAGGAGTAATGAGATGCAAGAGTGTGACAAGTTTTCAGCATTCAAAATAAAAACAGCGTAAAAACATGTTTTCATAACGTTTAAAAGGCCAAGCACAAGTCTTTGTTTTGTGTTTTCTTCTGTTCAACTTAACTTTAACTTAATTAATTAACTTAGTTATTTAAAATGTTGTTTAAACTCATTTTGAAATTACACTACTTAATAGAGCCCCACACATATTTTGGATGCTGATGGTGTCTTATCACTTCACAGGTTAATCAATTAATGAGTCATAAAAAAAAAACTTTAAGGCTGTGTCAACACGTTCATGGTGAAAGGAGCCGGACAGTCTCCCACTGAGACTGTTGTTTTCATTCATATGAGTAAAGTTCCTGTGTTCTCAGGGTAGCTAAGAAAGAGGGGGGGGGGATCATAGAGACTTATGACTTCCTCACTCACTTTCTTCCTTTCCGCTCTATATCTTTGCCTTTACATTTTCACACACTAATTCCCGCACGAGGAAAGCAGCTTTTATGCATCACTCACAGGGTCAAGCACAGCTGCTGTTTGTGCACTTGAACCAAAGCACTGAAACACAGTGGTCCGACCCTTGTCGTGTTTTGGACTCCCGGTGAATGAGCAGATGAAATACTCTTGCTAGTGCTAGAGTGCATATTACAGGAGAAACCTATTTCCCTACATCAGACCAGATGAATGGTGAGCGACGAAGGATAAGGGAGAGAGAGAAAGAAGCAAAGACATAGGAGGGAGAAAGGGAGAAGCGAGAGAGAAGTGAAAATCGACTGTTTATTTGACGAGGGGTGATTACGATCGGACAAGGTGAAGCGAGCACTTTGCTGAAGGGTGTGATCCCTGAAGAGAGGGAAAATTGGAAGGACAGGCCTGATGGAGGGGGCAGAAAATGTGAAATGAGAGAGACACAGAGGGCAGACAGAAAGAGAGCAAATGCAGGGAGAGAGAGCGGCTGCTTTAAAAAACATCTGGGAGCCATCAGTGAGCGGAGAGAAAAACGCTGGACTCAGCTGAAATTCTCTGCTCCCTTCGCTACACTGCTTCCCTACTTCGCCTGCTTCATATCCAACTAACACCTTCCCCCACCAGACACAAAGTAGAGGAGGGAGAGTACAGTCTATCAGAGAGCTGAGAGAGTCCTTGAGCTCTGCAAGCGCCTAGTCCCCTAAGACTACAAGGAGTGCTGTAAAAGTGGAACATGTATTGTTAACAAACGGGATTCATCTGAGGTCAACACATTGCAAAATGTGAGCTGTAAATGAAGCTCAGACACGCAACTTGCCGTGTCTGAGCTTCATTTTGAAGCTGTAAAATGCAACATATAAAATCTTCCGCGCGTGACGTTTGGCGCGGCCACGCAGTGTCCAAGCATATACTGCACCCGCCTGCGTTTCTTCCATGCTGTCACCTGCACTCATTGATCATGTGAAGAATTTAGCATATGACATTTAAGGAGGCGGTGTATTTCCAGAGATGGCTATAAGAATTCACCTCTGCAGGCTTTCACTTGAAAACAGCGAGAGACATGGAGTTTCCCGTGCGGTCACAGTGGTGTGAGCACAGGGTGGCATCTGTCCATGTCTTCATTGAAATGGCACGGCTCGTGTGATGGCATTAGCAGAAATGTCAGTCACCCAGTCCCAGCGGTTGTGTAAAGGGCAGACTTTCTTTCTCTCCGTGGCACCACCACAGCGGATTCCCCTAGCATGTCTCAATTTCATTTTCAAAGGATGGAGCAGACAGACGGCTATAAATGATACATGCATTTACACTGCGGTCTTTGAGCAATAGAAAAATCTTTTGAGGAGTCCTTCCTCTAAAAGCAGATATCCGTGGTAATTGAATTACTGTGCGAAGAAGAACAGACAAAAAAGACGGCACTATAGAGGGAAGGTTAGTCAAAAAAGCATCATCGCCGTGGTAGCATAAATACTGTCCGATGGTAGTCTGCTTCTTAGGTTACAACACATCTTGTGCACAAAATTTGACATTGTAGCCTGAGAGGAAAAGAAAATGAAAACTGTAAGACAAGGAGTGATTCTCCTTTGATGATTCAGCTGAGTCATCAAAATAATCTGAAATCATTCTCTGGGGACCACGGGTATCCATACAAAATGTCACTGCAATCTCGCCAGTAGTTGTAAAGATACAAAGTGGTGAATGGATCCACAGATGTATAAACTGGACTGACCAAGACCACCATTCTTAGGACCCACTGCTAGAGCTGCAGAACTTTATCAATTATTGTTTAGTAGTAAAAGTCACCAACTGATCCCTAACAAGATTGTTTTAGCTCATGATGGCCCATCTGGCACAGATAAAATGAATCATGGCCTTAAAATTGCAAGATTCTATCAGTTCAAAAGTTAGTTTTTCATATTATGAAGTAAACCCGCTTCTATATGTGGATGTGTTCTTTTTCCCGTTCAAATACGTAAATACCTATACGCTGAGACTTACACAAAGATCTGACAGTTAGCCTCATTAACTGCAGTAGGGGATTACCGTTCAACTCTCAAAGCCAGATCAGAATTTACAGTTTTGTCCTGAAACCACCTTGTAGCAACTTTGTACATATCTCTGGACACTGCAATGACAATTTAGCATCAGCATTCATGTGAGGGAGAGAGAAAATGCATTCCTTTATGAGCCATTTGTAGAACGATTATTTCCATCAAACCTGTATCAAAGTCCAATTTCTGTTGGTAATCCCTCTCTGAAGGAACACATTGATATGTAAATTGTTGTCTCAGAATGGCAGAATGGTTATTAAAAAGGGGACACAGATTGAAAATGATTCAGACGACCCTGGTAATGTATTCATACCACGGCAACACACTGCTGTCCTAATATTTCATACCTACAAGTCCTACCTTTCACCATCTGAGTCCCTGATATTTCCTCCCTTACACTGCCTCTGTTTCCTCAGAGATATATGGGAGGAGATTGAAGAGGGTATTATTATGAATAAAGAAATACAACAAAAGAATCATTTTGCCTGTTTACTGTTAATTTAAAAGCTACTACTGTTTTCTACCAAAGATGCAAAGATACAGCAGGCAGAATTCATGCTGTATACAATATGTTGCAAACTCATTTCCAGCTGCTCAAATATCATTTCTCATATCATCATCAATAATCATGCCAGACTTTCTGATGACTCATTTGTTCTCCAACAGAATAACCGTCTAAGTCCTCATTTCTTCTCAAGTGATTTTCTCCACTCTCTAGCCATTTGGGTCTTTCCCACCCCCACTGCTCTCCTGTGCCCTTCTTTCATCTAACTTCCATTCTTGCACTCTTTGCCTCCCCCCACACACACACACACTAGCTCCACCTCTCCCCTCTTACTCCTGTTTTCCGGCACGTCGCTCTATCTTCGTGTTGCCATCCAGAAGAGCAAGCGGGGACGATGATGGTGATGCACTGCCCGGGCAGAGTCCAGGACAGTGTTGTGGAAGAAACACGGGCATCATCATCACCATCATTGTCATCATCAGCCAGATGAGGAGAGCCAAACTTGAGTTCTGTCCATCCCCATCAGGCCGGCTGACAGTCACAAACTCATCTCTTATTCACTCCACTCATCAATTATAGAACAGGCCAAAGGAGCCCTGAGAGGCAGGAGGCTGCCCCTCTCCACGTGTCATCCCCAACTGCAGCACAAAGACACATCGCAGCACTCTGTGCTCAGCCCTTATCATCACTGTCCTCCTTCAGTCTCCCTGAGAGCAGGAGGCAGCTTGTCATCATGCCTTTAGCCACCGCTGCTATGTGCGGATGTCATGTATCTAATCGTGAGGTTAAGGTTAGATCATCTGACCAACAATGACATGATGGTGGGAGAGTGTAGACGTGGAGGATGTTATGAGTGCAAATGTAGCTTTTCCATTAAATGTTCACTGGTGGTGTCCTACATCGGGATCCATTAAAAGAGATATTTTGATCTTGATGATGTCTGGAATCAGCAATCTGATTGGTTTCTCCCTTCGGAGTGAAAATGCACTGACCAAAACAAAACTGACAGATAGCCAACATTAATCTTCAGGTATTTATACAAGCCTCTATTTTTCTGTCCGCATGCTAAACCATTGTTTCACTAACTGTGATTTACCACACAAGTGGGACCAATAGCCAATATCTTACAAACATGACATATAATCCTGGAAAACACATTTAGACAGGAAAAGCAACATTGAACAGTCAGGCCAGTCCATTAAAAGCTCCATGTTGGATTTGTATCAGCAACAGCTTTGTCATGAGAGATTAGATATCTTTTGATGTTGTGTTCAAGGAAACATCTTTAATATAAGAGGAGCTGAGGCTCGTGATGTTATCTGGAGGATACAGCTGTCAAGTGGTCCCTTCTAGCAAGAAAGATCGGAGGCTAATGGCTGGGTTAGCTATTACCTGTGTGCAAACACAGCTTATTCTGACGAGTACAAAACTCTCCCAGCCATTCTTGGAAAGATGCAGGCTTGGCAACAGAGCTGCTCTCGTGTTGTCTCAGGCTTCATGATCCTACCTGTGCTGCACAGACAAGACTTTATTTTTTGTACATGATGTATTTGATGCCGCAGGAGTCCTTGCTCACACACCAACAGTTTAACAGTCACTAGTTATTTCCATATCAGGCAATGTAGCTGGCGTTGGGGAACCCATTCAGACAGGTGGGTTGATCCTTAGATGAAAGAGGTAGCATCCATGCCGGAGTTAGCGTGGCATGCCCATTCCTTCTGTGTGTGTGTGAGAGGGAGAATGACTGGTCACCACTGCATTAAGTAATCTGACCTGAGCAGGCAGCCAAACACTAGTTCTGCAAGTCAGCCGGATCTCATGAGCTCAGCTCAACAGCTTCATTTGCACGAGATACGACTGTGAACAGCAGAGTATGATTAACAGAACTCGTTTTTCTTTTATTGATAGTAAGATGGATTTGGTTCCTATTTAGTTAGTACAAACATGCTTTTTATTTATATATATATACATATTCCCCTATTTACTATATTTTTCTTTTTATGTAGTTCTTTTTATGATAATTGCTCCCTTTTGGATAATGTATGCGTCTTAATGAATTTGTGATTCAATTCCACATGTTCACACCATATCTTTTTCCTATTGTAGTCATTTTATAGAGGCACATTTTTCATCCTCTTGAGATGAATCAGACAGTGTTGTCTAGTGCCGCTCTGATTGGTTTTGTCTGGGAGCAGATTGATTATTAATTATGCAGATTGCAATCACCTGACTAATGAGTATGTTTGTGTATATATAGCCTGTTCTCTCTGAAATTGCAATGTTGCTCTATGTAATTCGATTTATTGAGAGCCAACGCTACTGTGCCGCCTAGCTTTTGTCTAATTTCTGCCAAAAGTTGCCGGTGGGGTTGCACAGCCATTCTTAAAATTCAAAATTCAAACAATTCCCCATTCAAACAATTTCCCTTCTGGGATTAATAAAGTATTTCTGATTCTGATTCTGATAAGGTGTGTGTTTGTTACACAGATCTTTTAAAAAGAAGCTCAGAATATTCAGCTTCTAAACTATTCTCATTAGAGCGGTACCTGAGATCCATGACATTACCTTACAAAACATCGTGGCAGCATCTCTTTAGCTTTGTTTGTTGTGTACACGACAGCAATGTGTCAGCATACACTGGTACACTGCGATGTGTACACGGCACGCTGCTGTGTAACTCAAGAAACATGCTGGCGTAAAATATCTGAGTAATTCACACACGCACGCACGCTAAATCACACACATCATATTCTATTTCCTGTTGGCAGGCCGAACAAATCCATAAGGGATTGATGGGCTTTCACCTAACTCTAAGATACTGACTAATGTGAGGAGGAAATAGAGGAATAAAGTTGTAGCTGTCAAAGCCTAATGCTCGATAATGTAAGAAGATAATGAAAGGAAGAAGGGATTTAAAGGGGGTGAGAGAACGAGAGAGAGAGAAAGAGAGAGACCACACAGTTCGCTGGACAGCAATTCTGACTAATCGCTGAAGCCTGGAAAATGGGAGGGTGCAAGAGGGGAGGAATCAGGCCAATCACATTTTAAGGACAAATGTAGCTCAGATAGAAGAGGAAACTCAACATTACCAGCTGGACCCAACTACGCCACTGATACCTACCTGTATCGTGGTGATGGGCGAGATGCCAATGATGTGGAGATAATACGCTGATGGGCGTAAGCCATGCTGTTCTGGCAATGACTAGGGGATAACTTGAGGTCCAGTGAGTAATTTCTTTTGGCATTATCTTGCACAATAGCACAGTGCTGCTCCATCTGTCTCACGTGACCCCTTTGCCATAGAGAAAGTAGTTTTCATTCTGTCAGAAGCCGAGGATGATGTCAAGCAATCTGACATGAAGGAATTGGTTAAAAGGCAGACAAGGAGCATGACATTATTCCCATATGGCGACCTCAGTCACACACACAAGCTCCATCCTCCAGAGACATGTGCACCGGAAATATGTTTTAGCACAATACCTAGAGGATTGAAATAGACTTATTCTATTTCACATGACCTAGAAGGGAAGCTGACGCTGGGCATGGCTAATGTGCCTTCACTAATTGGTTGTCCCCAGGGCCCTAGTTCCCAACACAGAAAACAGCCCTAACCAATTTTTTGTTTTTTGCATCCGTCATCAGTGCACAGCATGCTGCAATCACTATCATTCAATCTGCTTTCCTTGACCCTCATGAATCAGCACATCAACCTGCCACAATTAAGATGTGGTGTCAAAACTGAGACAAGTTAAGTGCTGTCTGGAATCAAATATGCTGATGCTGGCCAGGCATCAGGAATGTAGCCACACAGGCTCTTAAAATCAGTTTACACAGTATCCTCTGTTATAAACTGAAATAAATCTTGAGGATGTAAATTCATTCTCATGTCAGTATATGTAGTACAAAACTGTAAAAACTTGATTTACAGATAAATAAATGAGAATAAATAAATATCAGAAACATAAATCATCAGCAGAGGTCAGAAACATAAATTAATGCTCGTCTGGAAGCGGAGCAAAATTGGTTTATGTTTATTTTGGTGATTATTTGTTGTATGATGGTCACCAGCTGGAGGTCCCACAGTTTTATCTCTCTGCAGAATGTAATCCCACCAGATCCTCCCTTATACCCACCAACATCATAAAACTAGCTAAATGATAGTTGAACACATTACAAGACACAAATCACAAAACATGACAACATAACCAAATACAGAATATTTCTCCAAGCTGAAAAAGGAAACATGTAATGTCCCAATCAAATATATTGTTTCTTTCACTCCCCATTGTTGCTGTTTTCCTGCAGTGCTGATGACATGCTGTGGATCTGATGAAATACTATCATCTATAAATAAAAACTGGTACTATTGTTCAGCTGCACAGCCTGATGGGAGAGTGGAGAGGGAGCGTGATGCTGGGTAAATGGCCAATAGGGCTATTCGGCGCTGTGGCAGAGCCTGGATGTTGAAACAGCAGCGAATGAGTCTTGGGCAAGCACAAAGAGAGCATGACATTAACTCATTAATGCTGGCCTTCCCATTGCTTGCAGATCAACTGTAATGACAAGTTACATAACCTCTACACACTGACGTTCCCACTTCAAAAATGGTCGTGTTGTAATATTTCCATGATGTCAGCAGAGTCTTTTGGACTGATTGCACTGAGGGAGCAACTATCTGGGACTGGACAGTCTACAGTGACAGGCATGATGTATTCAATTAATAATTTGATATTGTGGGAAATACGCTTACTCATGTTCTTTCTACATGTTTCTACAGGCTACATCCACACTGGTGCGTTTTCATTTAAAAAAAAAAAAGTATTTATAAAAACAATCTCCCTAAACACCAGTGTTTTATCATTTCGTAAATAATCTCCGTCCATACTACAAGCCTAAAAACGCATATCACAAACGACCATTCACATGCACTTGGAAGCAGATACTACAGTTGGTTGCTTAGTTAGAAAAGATCGACAACGAGGTGAAACTGTTACTGAAAGTAAGTGTTGTAATTCGTTATTAACGTTGTATTAACTGCTGGCAGTCAAGGCTCATGTTCTGGAAAACGGTCATGTGACAGGAGCGTGACAAACCTGTGAAGGGCACGTTGTGGCTGATAAGACCCAATCAGGAAGCGAGTGCGGGTGTCTGCATCATTTTAAAACGTTTCCGTTTCAGGCCATCCTGACGAAAACGCGAAAAACATAAATGACCCCTACCCCTAAGTCATGGACCATTATGGCCTTTTGATAATCAGTTAACATTCAACCTTCCAACTGTTCGTACAACCTGTGACCAAACACTGTAGCAACAGCTCCTCCCTCCTCGTTTTGGTCATATTGCTCGACGCCGAGGACAGAAAAAGTCCTGAGCTCAACAAATTCTGAGATAAACCAAAGGAATGGACACCTTGCACTGTAGCCTGGTGGCTAGCAAGCAAGAGGCGACCACTGAGGTTTGACCGGCTCCCCCAGCAGGAAGATGTTTAGACAGGATCAGGTCCTTGTGTTGACAGGAGGGATCAACAGTCAGGGCCACTTAAGGATAGATTATTGACCGTTTCTCTATGCGGTCTGCACTAATGGAAGGGTCCAAAGCTGTCAAAATATATTTGTGCACAATGCTTAAACAAATGAACCACCCATCAGAATGAATAATACAATGAGATGAAGCTATGGATGGACAGTTATGTCAACCCGCACACTTGCAGCCTCTCAAATAGACTTAAAAGAAAAACACAGAGATAGAGAGGCCACTCAATAAAAAGACCATTAGGGATTCTTGCTGTAGCAGAAGAATCAGAAACATGACGGGAACCCAATTAAATGGACATCTACAAAGGAAGTTAGGCGGTTTACAAATGCTCTTGCAGCTAATATGCCCCTCTTCTTTTTTGCAGACACGCACCATTTATATATAGTATTTGTTCCAGCTCCCTGCATGAACCCCTTATATGGACTGTTGTCACACTGTTGCATGTGAAACTGTTTTGTGTAATATATGTTGGTTTCTGTCAGTTTTACAATTAGTTTCCAAAAGCTAGATGATGTTGATGACAGGGAATGTGTTTGACCAGAAGCTTATCTGCCTACCTGAAGTAAAGTAAAATATTTTATCTAACACAAAAGTGAAGTTTTATAGTATTAAGTGACAAGAAAAATCAAGTCTGATGACCAGGGCTCCTAATATTAAAAGCATATTAATAGCCACTAAAATAATACTCCTAAAGGAACTTTTCAGGTTTACCGGTGAACAAGTCCTACTTGTAGCATGTCTTTCTCTGAAATATGTGAAACTGAGGGAAAAAAAACAATGCCAGTCGAGGATTTAGAGCAGCAGCTCATCGCTTTTGTTCTTGATGTAATGCCTTCATTCTTTACTGAGACAGCGGTGCATGTAGCCAAAGCAAAGGGAAGATTTTGCGCACAATGAGAAACTCAGATGGATGAGTCAGGAGTGTAAGCAGATCTGCAGACGATGGAAGAGTTCCAGGTTTGAGTAGTTGGACTACAGACCTGATGGACAATCACACATGACTAATGGCCGGGCTTAATGAGGTTCACATGTCACAGTACAGAATGCGCTTCCATTACTCGTGTAACTTAAATCAATATTAAAATAATGTGACATCAATAAATTCACATCTGCAAACGTGCTGTGATTAATCCAAAACGAAAATGGTTGATGTGGGATATTCCAGTGGAGATAGAGGCGAAGGGATTGGCATCATACTGGGTTTTTTGGAGAAAAAGAAGATGAAGGAGGGAAACTCATCTCATGGGCTGAGTGAACAGACGTCACTTCAGGGTAGCGTCCCAGCGGTTCCTTCACGGACAGGCTGAGGCAGGATTAGGTTCTGCAGTCAGAGCTGCTGTCCGCTTTCTAAATCTGTCTGCCAGTCTTTCTATCAATCATCCTGTTCGCTCCAACTGATGTCACTAGTGAGGTCATGTTTTTGGACAAACCTCGGTAACAGTGTGCTATTGTTTTATTCAAAACATCCTGCAAATAATCACTTGAGGGAAATGCTATAAACAACAAAGAGAAAATGAACATATTAAAGAAACATGGATACTCAACCCAACGACAGGGACTATTAGACAATGAAATGCTTCTATAGTTTGAACATATACATATATAGTTTCTATTATATGAAAATTTATTTTTTTTTACTTTGGCAAATTCAAGTAATTCATAGTAAAATCAGTTACTTTAGAGTGAGTGACTAGTGACAGTAATTTTCAAAAGTAACAATAGCAAAAAATATAGTACTTTGCTAGACACAAGGCCAGATCAACATTCAGGATGGATGAAATGAAAAGTTCTGGTTCTGTTAATGCTGGACAATCCGGAAAAAAAAGGGAGCACAGTTCAGAGAGTACACTGCAAACATGTGCAAAAAGGGCCGGTCTTCCTACTGAGCAATATTGATCATTATTGGAGAACGCACTGCAGACATTGCTCACTTCCTGTTTGTAACCTCAACTCCAACTTTGTCACGGCCAAATGGTCTGCTATTAATTTGGAGTGTTGTCGACAGAACTGTGGGAATGTTATTTGTTCCCTGCTGCAAGAATCCGATAGCTCTATTCAACTGTCTCGCACTGTGACTCACGAGCAACTGAATAATTGTAAATAACGTGTGCACTCGAAACTCGCAGCACATGCTTGTCATCGACAACTTCCTGATCACCGATGGCTTTAAAGCTGTGATCCTTTGAGTCCTACATTTTACTTATTGAACCATAAGAAAACATAAGTAGAGGGGCAATTGTAAGCAGTTTAAATAGAATAAATAGGACTTAATTTGACCTTCAACTCAATATTTTCTAACAATTATGAAATTAGTTTTAATCTGAAATTAACCAAAATACTCATTAGTTAATAGCTTGTTTATTTTAAACTTGTCTTGATCCAAGAACCCACAAAAAAAGATATTTGTTGTCACACAAAAAGGTTCACAATTTACTGTAAGTCGGGCTAATGGTGATGTTATTGTAATGTGCCGCCTCTTGGTCTCATCTCTCTCATCAATTTGCCACAAAACAGTTCTATGAGCTGCCACAGACCATTGCAGATATGAGAAAGACATAAAACAAAGCACACAAAAACAGCAGGGTGCCAAAAAACTTTTCAGTGCTTTCCCTCCAAAAAGAATGTAACAACACCTGAAGGCCTCGTTATATCACATGCTGGAGTCTTATATCCCCGTGAATTTTGTTCGTGTGAGCGTGTAGGAGCATGAGATATTGAAGAGCAGGACAGCCATATTGTAGCGGACCTCTCGCTGAACTCGGTTTTCTCTGCAGGCATATTCACTAACAGCTGAGGCCGGCAGGGGTTCTGCCCTGCTGGCCCAGTCATTAGCTCCTCCACAGCATGCTCCCAAAGCTGTTCTTCTAATGGACGCCAAATAACCTAGCCAATCCCTCCAATGCACACATAAGGAACTCATATTCATACCATAATGGATGCATTGCTCCTTTCTGCCATTTCAACACCTTGCATTCTCATCTGTACAAAAAACTTAAGTTAGTCAACATCTGTTGTCTCCCCCCTTTTATTACAAACACAGTATTTCATTTCCAACAGGGACAAGGTACAGTAGAACACACCTTTAACAAATTCTGAGTACTTAAATAGCGGCAATGTAAATGTATCATAACAACTATGATAAACACGTCATGTTACTTGGGGGAGAGGGAGGGTGTGTGTGTGTGTGTGTGTGTGTGTGTGTGTGTGTGTGTGTGTGTGGGGGGGGGTTAAGTTGCTGTGATTTACACTGTGTGCTGAAATGTCAGAGTAATTTCTATGCTGTAATGTGAAAAGACTGGGTAAAATTAAGACACGGTAGTGTTCTTAACTATGGAGTTATTGCTCCTGTAACAGTTCGCACTGCATTGAATTCAAGTCTGACATGACTGGCACAACCTCACACTTCATTGTCATACACACGGATAAAAGTACTGCATTCAGTAAGTATAAATAGGATAATCTGGAAGTAAGACTTCTGTCATGTACAATGTAATTACTAGAAATGTCCAAATATCCCTACAAGTGACAGTTAACATAGATTATCACAGTAAATACGGTTCTATTCAAAACCTTCACAAAAATCCACAGAACACCAGCGTTATCATGGTATAAAAATAAGTTACAAATCTGCATAAATATTTTACACAAAACAGTTATAAAATATGCTGTATTTTTTGACAAGGTTACACAAAACAGTTTTTTACACCACTGGGTATTAAGAATATTTTCAGTTTGGTGCTTGTAAAAAAAAAAAAAAAAAAAAAACATTCATTAAAATGTTTGATGAACACAAACTTAAAAAAGAATTGTTAGTCCCATTTTACGCCACACTTGGCCACAACAATTGTTTCAGATATACAAAAGTGAAGAGGAGAAAAAGGAGAACTGCAGCAAAGTCAAGTTTCACTTCCTTTTATCGCTACTTCACGCAGCAGAGACAGATGAAGAGCGTCCCATCCCATGTAGATAAACTTCCTATGAACAAGCGTTTCCCCATAAGAGTCAAGTCCACAGATGACTCCTTACAGGCTGAACACAAAGACGGGAGGGAAGGACAGAGAGAGGGAGAGAATTAGTTGTTCTTAGTGTGTCATGAGAGAGATTACAGCATGAGAAAATGGTTTTATCCTGGATGTTCAGACACTGAGCTGACTTCTTTTGCAGACACATTACACTGTGTATTTTAGAGCTTTTGCTACACTGAACTACTGAGTTCAATTAATAGAATAACATCCAAATGTGACCTCATGTTTGAGAGAGACTATGTAATGCCAAGGTTCGTGGCAACAAAATGGCCCGTTTCCCCAATTAAATGGCTTCACGGTACATAGGAACCGTGAAACTGTGGGCTATAAGTAATCGATGATGTTGCACCAGAAGAGAGTTAAAGCCACGGTTAATCCTGCAGATGCACAAACATTACCATACCACCAAGGCATCAGCATCGTTTTGATCTACATTAGAGAAAAAAAGAATCTGAACACTTTAAGCGTGTGATAGTACAATATAGACGTGGCAGTTCAAGAATAAGGCGGCGGTTCTGTGATGTCTGCATACAAAGACATCATTACTGTCAACTGTGCACCGATACAAGATACTCTTTTATGCATCAGTCTACCATTTCTGCACATCTGTGTCTACACCATTTGCTGCAACAAACTATACCAATACTGCCCTTATTAAAAATACATTAAATTGGTTATTTGCTTTTTTTGTTTGCCATTTGGTTTTTTTATTCATTCAGTTGCTAACAGACTTTTTCAATTTTTAAAAACTGTGTGTAAATGTGGTATTATAATTTATCTACACAATACAGAATGTGCAGTAACTTTTTGTCCAGTATCCACTTTAATTTCTGTATTGAGTATTTGTTGTTTAATTTGTTCAAATTGCTTTTGCACTTACTGTAAGTGATTAATCTTTCAGATACTAAAGAACTTTGCTTCAGCCAAATACACATATCTGAATATATATTTTGGTGTGTATCAGTATATTTTTTATCTATCACGTTGAACTGTTTCAGCTTACCTGCGTTTCAGCCGCTTCTGAGGAAGTGCTCTGAAAAGATAGAAAGCGTTTGTGAGGCCACTGTGCAACAGCATTACAATATACAATGTGACCTGTGACAAACTGCAAGAACCTCAACACGGAAACACTGCTGAAATAATAGAATCCTAGACTGCCGCTACGTCAGTCCCTTTCTGCCCCTCGCATCCACATACAGAGGGGGCTCAAATAATAACCTACTATATTTTCTGCCACTGGCAACAACCATCTCATTTGTTTGGGGATTTCATGCATTAGGACAACCTTGACATAAAGTGGCTGAGTGCTGACGGTTATATTCAACTATGAAACCAGAGGCCAGCAGCAGCCCCTGCAGTTACTGAGCCTTCAGGTGTAATTAAAATCAGCCAGCCTGCGTGCTGATCAGCACACTTGTGAGCCATATATCTCCGGTAAGATGACCACTCGTGTTATTTTAGGCACATTGTTCCTCTTTCAGAATTCATTTTCAGCCTTTTATGGTGTACCATAAAGCTAACCCCATAAAGCTAACGCTAAACCTCAGTGATGAGTGTACCAAGTGTGGCACAGCTGCACAGGATTCAAATAGCAGCATAGCTAATGTTTAATAACAAAGACATATATATTTTTTTTTTTAATCAGCTGAGAAGCTGACTGAATAAATATCCAGTAAAAGAAACAATTGTAATATATAAATAACCTCTTCATTATCAATGTTTGTGATTCCTGACAAAATAAGTGATCTTGCTACTGCCGATCCTCCTTGATCAGGTTGTACAGTGTTCGACACACAGACACACACACAACATGTGTATACTGTGCACTTGTCTTTTTTAACCTAATTGTTAAAATCAGGAGTTGGTGCCACCTGGTGGAACAAAGTGTTAAGGACGCTTCCCACACGTGCACACGTGTGGAGGGAAGACGCAAGCGCTTTCAAACACTTTCTCGTGGCACTTAAAAGCTTCACACGACGAATCCCACCGAGGATTAGATCATATTTACACATGGGCAACATGTGTTTGACTAAATGGATCTGCAGCAGTGGGTGCATGTGTGTCTGTGCGTCCACGTCCACACAGAGGCCACTGCCGTCATCTCACACACCCACTCACCTATAGATGTTTGGGTCTAGTAGCATGGCTGTTTCCTGCGGTAACTGGGACAAGTGCACCACTTTAGTCTTCAGCTGAGATCGCTCCGTTTCATTCACCCACACGTCAGGTAGTCTGCAAGACAATACACACGCACATGCAGGAGAGAGGACGTGGTCAGGGCTTAAACTCCAACAAGAACGAGGGAGATGGACTGGGATTAAGACTGAATGGAGATGGGTGAGAGATGGACAAAGAGCCTCATTGAGTCCAGCACACATGTTAACACCTTCTTCTGAACACTGACTACATTCCCATAAGTAAGTAACAAGCAGTGGAAGCCTGTTTAAGTACAGTATGTGTGTGTGCGTGCTTTAGAGTATGTTTTTGTGCATATAAAATGATCCGATGTGAAAGTAGCTTGAAGTACAGATACTGGGCACCTTGAAATTTAGGTGAGGGTGGGGTCTTTAGAGTGACAGGCGTACACACATGTGCACAAGATGTACCGTACTGCTCAGCTGCACTTTACTGTACCCACAGCAGCTCGATCCCCCTGTGAAAGAAGGGACTGTACGAACACTGCCGTGGCAAGTCGAGGTACAGAGAAAAAAACAAAAGAGCTTAGCAAGTCGACTGCCGCCTCCCTCCCCTCCCTCTTCGCCCCCTTTCTCCACCCCCAGCATTCCCCCCGTCACAATGTGCGTCATCACAGGAGCCCCCAGAGATGCAGACACACACGCACATACACACACAAACTCACTGCAGGCGGCAGTTAGGCGAGCAGACAGCCACCTAGCCAAATCACTTATTCACATGCCTAGTCAGCCCATTCAGCGGGACGGTGTGCAGGTAGCCCTTCGTATGTGGCACATTCAGCGCAACAGGGCACAGGTAGAGACGGAGAACAAAGGAGAGGAAAAGTGATAAAAAACTGGCAAATGAAGAGCAGGAGAGAAAGGGAAAGGGAAAGTAGAGAGGTGTTGATGCTTAACAACTCGCTTAAACAGTGGTTGCAAATCCTTTTATGGCATGCTGAAATGCCTGGAGCGTGGGGCTAGCCACATAGGATCATTTATTATATATTATAAAGTTCAGAACGTCACAGTAGTGCACTTATAATCTACCTCTATCCCAGCTGTGATGCTACAAAACCCTTCAACTTATCATGGTTCAACAACAATAACAAGAATAATTTGTCATCACTCTTTGACCTGAGGTTGACTAGATGCTCATCAGTATCACAGGTGGGGATTTCTTTAACGAACACATGCATAAACAAACACAGTTGAGAAAAAATGTCATTTCAACGAGAATGTGCAACACACACAGCATACATGCTGCAAAAAGAACACAAAGGGCCCAGAGTTAAATACAACCCTCCATTAACGCCATGAGGTCAAAAGCCAACTCAGCCTTTAGCTTAAGAACCAGAAGATTCCACTGGCATATTCAGTCCAAATTAATTTCATACTTTATGCTTTTATGCATTTATAAATGATAAAACAAACAAACAAAAAAGTGTGCCATAAATTATATTTCAATAATAAAGCAAAATGTTTTCTCAGGAGGTTTCCAGACTAATGGACGAGTAATAAACTAAAACCAAGCCCATGTGGAAGTAACCATACATGATTTCATTGATGGCAATGAAATGGCAATTGCAGTTTTTACCCATATGTGGGGTTTTTTTTTTTTGGGGGGGGGGGGCGCACTAATGGGCTAATTTTCGGAAACGCAAGGAAACCGTTTTTAGTTAACAGTTATTTCTAGAACGTAACCCTGATACTAAGATGATAGTTAAGTGTGTGGCAGAAGTGTCTCTATCCCCCTTTAAGGGTGGAGAGAGAAGAAAAAGGAAGTTGAGAAGAGGCATGGACAGGACAAGAAGCAGGCCCCTTCAAAGCTGCTTTAAAGTTTGGGTTAGTCTTGAGTTACTGTTCTTGTGCAAAGCAAACCTCAAATGACAGAGCCAGGACCTGCTGAGTGTTAAATATGCAGTAAACACCCCATGTGTGTTTGTGTGCACGCACGTACAACTCCCGTCACCGTAAACAGTCAGAGCGAGTGTGCTGTAGTACTGATGAGTTATTATATTCTGATGGATGTGAGGGACACAGGAGGGATGCACTTGCATGTCACACGCATATACACCAAAGTGTTCATTTCACTCCCACACACGCACAGGCAGATTTTCAAAGACCTTAAAGACATCTCCACCCAAAGACTCCATTCAGACACACCAAGACAAATAAAGACAAATGGATTTATTTTATTTTCCAGAGGACTGTTATTTGGCTTGCTTCTTTATGAGCCACAAATGTATATTGTGAGTGAGGCCTCTGTGGGGAGAGCTATTGGGGGTGCCTGCCAGAGTGAAGCCCGGTCTTCCTGGATTGATGGCTGGCTCCAGGCCTTGAAGCTCCCAGTGGTGACAGGAGCAATAAGTTCATCACAAAGCAGCAAAGTGTATATTAAATCACCAACATATTAAAGGGCTTTATATGGAACTCTGCTGTAATGACTGCAGGAGTTCAATGTCCTGCATCGTTCTGCAAAGAGGAAGAGAGCAGCCTCCGAGAGCTGGTTCAGGGACTGAAGGACATTGCAGCTACAACTTGTCTGGTGTGAGTGGGACTTCGCAACTTACATTTAAATCACAGCACAGACAACTGCTGCACTCTGAAATGCCTCATCGACGGACGCAGCTAATTCAAAATGTTTCTGTAGTGCTTAGCACGGCAATCCACTTTATAACTCTCTCATTCTCCTCATTCACAGTTGAGTGAATTGAGTTTGCATCCAAATTTACTTACAGATAACTGTACCTCAGACTCATCAATGGATTTGGAATTATTAATGGATTTTTGATGAACTGATGTATCAAACAAGAAGTGAGTCACTGCTGTTCAGACTTGGTGCTTCTTCCTTGCCTTGATATCCACTCCTGCCTGCGGCTGTTTTAAGTCCCCCCCCCCCCATCACAGAATATATTTTCTGCAGGCAAGCAAACTGACAAAAAAAAGTTAACATAAAAAAGGTGTACGGCTTTGTTAAAAAAAAACTAAAAAACACAAAACTCTGTACATGATACAGGAATACAATTAAAAAAGCAGAAATTGGCCTACGACCGACTCGCCCAAATTAGTGGCTGTTTCCTTAAAATGTGTTCAGCCATTTGTGTGTTGCTGTTCCTCCATGATTAAAGACATACACAAAGAAGGGGAAGCATTTTCACAACTCAAATGGATATCGCTTACATTATCGCTTAGATTAGTGTATTTAGAGATCCTTGATCTCTACCATAATTCTGCATGCTGAATTAGTGTTGCCAATTCTATGAGACAAAGTTCCCATGATTTTTTTTCTAACTTGAATAAATGAAAACAAAAAAGAAAAAAGTACACACGATCCTACATAGCCACGTCAGGGGGAGAAACACATTTGTGAGACTGAGATTAGATTTATGAATGATTTATAGGCCTATTTATTTGTTTTTACTACCAAATGTTTAGGTTGAGTGAATTTGTTTAAAGAGTTAGCTATTTTTGAAGTGTTGGAATGGCATACACGTCAAGTTTACTTTGTTCAAAAATGGTTTCATTTAAGTTTATAAAAAAAAACATTGACTTTTCCCACTACATATTCATTTGATTTTGTTAGAAAACTAGAATGCCTTTTCTGACTTTGAAATTGTGCAATAGATCCAAAAACTGTTATTCATGAGAGCCCTACTAGCTTGTAATATTCTTTGTGCACTTACAGTCTAAACATAAACAAAGCAAAGAAGAAGAAAAGAATCACAAACTGGCTAACAAAGGTTTAAGAGATAAACCATGTTGTGCATGATAAGCAACAGTGTAGTTTGTCCAAAACGATGTGCCAGGATGCATCCAGGGTCTCGAGGCATTCACTGTCACCGCCTGTGTATTCTACTGTTTGTTATTCTAAAGCATTCAACAGCATGCGGAGGAATCCATTCACCCATCCATCAAATATTAGACAGCAATTATGGTTCACTCCGTCTCCTTCAGCCCCCCCCCCCCCCCACAGTTACTCATTAATCCAGATGGCGTTAATGAGTGTCGGTCAGAATCTGAATGGTTTGCTCTAGCATTAATAAACATGACTTCCCACATTCACGCGGCTAATCATTGACTCGGTGACTGAGATACATACACGTACGCGCACATAGTGCAGCAATCGTTGACCTCGTTGTTGAGCTTCACGACACTTGGCGGCTGACTAAATACTAGGACATTACACAGAGGCAAAGACTAAATATTAACTTGGCCAAATTGACACTCACTCTAAATTTACAGCTTGCCAAATCCCTCCCGCGGACAGCGATTGCTGGCCTGTAAAGAATTTGATTTCTCCACATGCCAAAGCGGTGTGCATGAAGCTGTAAGAGCGATACCTGGCATTCAAAGAATGTGCATGGAGGATTTGTTTTTTTTGCCTTTCCCAAACCAAAAACACAAAAGTGTTAATGTTGGATTTAACGATTTGTTTACCTGCTCTAATGTAAACTGCAATTGTTAGCATCTCTGGCTAACTAGCTAGGGACAATCAGATTTTAGACTTCAGCAGCTGTATCCAGCTCTTCAGTGAGATTGCTGGGATGTAAACTTCCTCAAATTCACTAAAACTCACCCCAAAATAGCGTTACATTCAACAAACACACTGGTTAGTCAGTAAAAGCCTTTTCATTTGTAATAACAGTGAAAATATAATGTTAACAATGTATAATAAGTTAAGCAGCCAAACAGGGTTATGTTAAATCAAAAGAACAGTCTAATCTTCCATGTTTCCTTATCTTGCTTGAAATACTAAGACTAACTAACTGCAGTACACGAACAATACCGTCTTTATTTCCATGACTTACATGTGGATCAGCAACTGGTGAGGATGCAGATTTTTGCCTGAGACATGCAGCCTTAGCCTTTGTATGTAGCCAACAACAGCTCATAGTCAAAATGAGTGGGCCTAAAAAAATAAAAATAAAAAACCCCGTTAAAAGCCTGAGGCAAAGTTTTCATCAAACTCGGGGAGCTGACTGTTGTAACTTCAGCTGGCAAAACTGACGGTTGCTGGCTAGAGATGAGAAGCTTCTTTCGTCTACCTCTGTCTGAAATCAAGGATCACTTATTAAGAATTTCAAGAGGTAAAATCTTCCGCCGCAATCTCTGTAAACTCCCTATGTGCCCTGTGAGAAAGATAAGCTTGACAAGCGCTGCAACAATAATCGAAAGGGGGATGGGGCTTAGCGAAAAGTCAATTAATCGTGTTACAGAAAAGATACAAAAGTACAAAGAATACATGCTGTACCGACTTTGTTCTCCTGGTCAACGTTTATCTGTTGGGAGATGATTCCGCCCTCACAGTTTAAGATTTCCCTGTATTTCCTTCACCACCCCTCTATGGATTGGTTATGCGTATTAATGACCAGAGCACTCGCCTGCCATGGGGCGAATATATGACTCAGTAGCGTCACTGATTTCTCCTGCATGGGCCGAGTCAAAAAGCATCTCACTCTCCTTTTCTATTTTTCTGCTTAATTCTCTCCCCATAATTCACTCTCTGGTTTCATTCTGCCTCTTCTTCACATTTCTCTCTCCCACAACCATTTTGTTCCCACTCCCATTTCTCACTTTACTCCATTCTCTGTCTCCCACATTATTTCCCTCATCCATTCTGCCTCTATCTGTCTTTGAGTCTCTGTATCAATCTCCATCTATGTCGCTCTGTTTGGAATTAATCTGAGGAGCCTTTCCTGATCACCAAACTTCATCTTTCTCTTCCTCCCCCTTTCCCTCATTATTTCTCTATGCACAAGATTAAACTCCCACATGCAAGGCGAGGAGGAGATAGCAGAGGTGGATCAGAAAGGGGAAAAGGAAAAAAAGAAGACGAAGGATGGGAAGATGAAGCAGCAGAAGGCTGAGAGAACAAGGGTTTATCTACAGTATGTTCATCGGAAGCTGTCAGCTGCAATCTACTTTATGATGCATCATCCAGGTTTCTTTGCCCAATGCCATCTTTGCTCCTCATTTTGCCAAACCCATTTTCTCTTTGTTTTCCAACCCCTCCTTTGACCTTGTTCTCGTTTCCTCTTTCCCTCCTCATTCTCCTCCTCTCTCTTTATTCACCCATTTCCGCTGTCTGCTTACTTCTTCTCATCTCCCACCTTCTTCATCCTCTTTCCTCCTCGCTTTCATTCTTCCCCTCTCTGCTCTCTGATCATCCTCAGAGGCCGTGCAGTCAAAACCTTTAATGGGAGTGTGGGAGCGTTGGAAGTGTGGTGGGAGATTCCCCTGAGCAAGAGCCCTGCTGAATATCACAGCATTCTGTGAAGCTCGCTCTCTCTATGAGACAGACCCATTTCATTAGCACAGAGCCGAAACTGCCTGCCCTTCTGCCCAGCAGATTAAATGAGCTGGGGCGTGAGTGGTGCCAAGGTTCACGTCAAGTAGACTGAGCCTGTTGAGGCTAAGCTGGGAATAGGCATGCAGCTAATGAGGATTGGCCGGAGAAGCTCATGCCCCAATGGGCAATGGACATTTATTACTTAAACTGATAATTGAGGAAAAGTTTATGCAATTTCGGATGCTGATCCACTGTTTAAAAGACACGTCTGTGGACCAATTCAAGTTTTATCCGAGTAAGACCAAGCCAAGAAGATGGTATAGAACCAGCAGGGACAGAGACAGACTTTCCAGTTTTCTCCCCACTCATGAAAATGGGTATTATAACACTGAGCCCTGGAGCTTCAAGCAGAGGGGTTTGTGTGATACGGACTATAAGGGGACCTGGAGAGCTCTTCGCATCAACTGCAGGATCAGCCAAGAGAAGAAGGTCGGGAAGATTTATAGCAAGACTGGCAAGAGTTGCACAACTGGATGGAAAGGAGACTCGTAAAACTACGGAAGAGAGACACATATACAGTGTTGATGTTCACTTGTACATGCATGAACCCCTGCTGCTCAAAAAGGAAATGTTTGTGTGACTAAACCAGGCTTTACATGGTAAGCATGCGCAGGAGATTTGTAAATGTGAGGTTGAGTTGCCTGTTTGGATAACAGTGACATTTTCAAAAGGTTATCTACAAATCTCAAAGTGTTTGTGGACACATATGTCATGAATACTAACCTTTTACTTAAAAATACACAATAAACAACACTTTAAATCTACCATAACCAAACCCCCAACAGGAATAAAGCTACAGTGAATAACGCTGGCAGGTAGTTAAGTCATCGGCTATGTTATGCAGTTTACTTCAACAGCTACAAGGATTTTCAGTGCGCAATGTGCAGACGTTTCTATTCTTTTGGTCACTCAGAGGAGTAATAATAATAATAATAATAAGAAGAAACTAATTTAAACTGAACTTAATCTACTCTAAATTCTAAAATAACCTACACTACAGACACACTTGCAACTCTAATTCAAGCCTGTCATAAGGCAGATGCCAGGAGGAAAGTAGAGAGCTAGGCAAATGAGAGTGACGTGCTGCGGTTCGGGAGAAACTTTTCATTGAGGCTGTGTTGTACAATGAAGGTTAACTCTCATCCCTGAAATATTTCAGTTTAGCTTCTGTCTGCGTCAACAAATAGACGTAGACAGGCGCAGACTAGTTTGGGCGGCTCCATCCACCCAAAGCAGTGAGCGACGCTTCGGCGGGAACAGGTGGAGCGGCAGCGGAGAGATAACAAGTCGAGCTTGCCTGGGTTCAGGTAAGGGCTGCATCCTGTCGTACGTTGTGGCCTGAAAGTAGGTGGTGCAGCCATGAACCTTAGCAGTAATCAAAGCCCCTAGACCAACAACAAATTATTTCACTGCTACGTGTGCCGTGACACAGAAACACTGAAGCATGTTTCTGCACATTGTTTATTGGTCATGAGTTATATGACAGAAAGCCCTGCGCTTTCATTAATGCATTGCATCACCATTTGCATTTTGCACCTATCTTTGTTCTACACGCAAGAGAATTCTCTTTCTACTTTCACTATTTTTTCAATTATATATAATCAGACAGTTTAAGGGTTTATGCAGATGTGTAGTGTAGTGTAGTAGGGGAAGTTTTACTCACATGTCCTCAGGTGTCCAATGTAGGAGGACCTTCACCTTGCCAGACCCCTCTTTCCTTCTGGCGAGCACCTGCACAGAGACAATCAAGCAAAAACACAAGATGAGCTATAAAAAAGACACAAAAGTGCTAAGAGCCTAAGGTCATTTCACTCAGTCAGTGTGGTGTACTGATGGCATTAGGCATATGCATAGCCAAGTAACCTGGCATAGGCATACCATTTAACCTACATATTATGGTTAATTTCACATTTCAAGACAGTTTGTGATTAGCGAGTGTGTCGGGTTTGGCTCCTATTGCAGCATTTTCTCGCTCGTCTGTTGAGAACAGGCTTCAAAGACATGCCCCCATCCTGGCCCCATCTCTCTCCCGAATAATGAGGCTACATGCTTCAAACATCTCAGCAAGTGATACAGTGGCTGTTCATTACACTAATAAGCAATATGATCACACTTAATAATGCATGCAAGAGCTCAGTTAGATTTCTATTTTCAACGGGATCCCACGTTCCCCTGCAACCTACTGTAAGACCAAGGAACTCAAATCCAGACACAAGTTAGACGTGGACTCTTTCTCTGGACTTAACCGAGAGGTGCTTATCACAGCCGACATTCTTGATTGCCTAGAAGATAGACACGGGGTGCACACTGAGCAGTTATCACCATAAACAAGTAACTGCTCTTGTTGTGAATTATGTCGGCACCAGAGGCTTCAATGCTTCAGAGAGGAGCATGATGGGAGACTAGAAACCACTTTCTAAAACACATTTCATCCATCATGCTGTGTTGGTTTATAGTAAAACTGGTCTGGAATTCACACAAATATTGTCAGTAGGGAAAAGAATAGCTAGAAAAATAACCAGTAGTTTCAGAATTAGCCACAGATATAACCTCTTGCATCAACTGGCTCTTTTTTGTTAGGAATGTCTATTTTTAGGAGAGGGAATGAGCTCACATGTGAAGAACTTCTCTTACGCACATGAATATCTGAAATTATTTTTGTGACTCTAGGGACTGGCTGCGGCATTGATGGAAACTGGTTTGAGGACAGGAGGGAGGAGGCTCCACTGAGACAATAGACACAGACGGAGACAGAGACCTAGAATCCCTCCTCATCTTACAGCTTTTCTTGACCTCCCACTTTGAGCCAAAACATGAATTAATGTCTTTGTTTTTACGAACCTCAGTTTTCTCCATCTCATTGATTTTTGCATGTTTATGGCATATATAGTACGAAGCAAAAACTTCTATGTTATCCGTCTCTTTTCATGCTTTCTTTATGATAGCAAGTTTGAAAATACCCCCTTCCAATTTTGTTGTGAATTCAGGAGGGGCAAGAAGAAGTGCGCAAATCTATATTTATAATTTGATAAGCTTCCAGGTATAGAGCTGGCAGAGGTTTTGAGGAAAGCCAATGGGACACAAACACGTTTAGTTTCCGTTTGATTAACTTTTTGGAAGAAATATTTAGGCTCGGTTAGCAGATATGAATTTTGCTGTTACTGGCTTGGTGCCTTAATATTTGTCTGTGAGCAGCTTTGCAAATAGCAGCCAAGTTGGCAAATCAACCATGTTGTTGCCTCTTGTCTGCAATACAGTGTTCAGGCATGAAACTCTTTAAAGTGGAAAAGAGAAAAAGAAGGCAGTGTGAAGCAGCAGTAACAGCATGAGGGAAGGAACTGAGAAAAAGGACTTGAGCGTCTCACACTCTAACAGAAGTACTGTGAAATCCAAACCCTTCCTGTGACCTATAAAACTAAATATTCATACTAGAGTCTGAATTTGTAGGCAAAAACCAGTGGAGATATCTGCATCCGTTCTCCTGTAATTGAATCACATCAGTTGGACAGGACGCTGTAGGGAGGTCGTGCTGGGACGGTGATCGGTAACACGGAGTAGGTACGATGTCATTGGTTAGACTGCGATGTCATTAGTGGTGGATGAAGTACTAAGATATTTTACTTAAGTAAATATTAGTAAGTAAATGTCCTGCATTCAAAATTTTACTTAAGTAAAAGCACAAAATAAACACAAAGAACTGATACTACCAAAATAATGGTACTCATTATGCTAAATGCCCATTTCAGAATAATGTACAGTACCAGTCAAAAGTTTGGACTTGAATGGGAAAGTGTGTCCAAAACTTTGACTGGTACTGTATATTATAACATTGAATTCAACTTATTGATGCATTATTGTGTACATCACTTTAATGTTGCAGATGGTAATGGTGGGGTTCATTTGAACTACTTTATATGCTGCTAGCTTGTGAATTCCCCCTTTATCTTAACCTATAGTAACACATCATACTCAGCTGACTGCAGCATTAGCTTGAATCCTGTGCTGCCTGCAATGGGGCCTATGATAAGTGTCTCCTTGCGGCTAAGACTAGTACACCAGCAGCTGCTTTACTACCCTTTTAATTAAAAATGTATAGTTAACCTGTGCCCTTGGGTTCCTCACAGCACCAGGTTAACAATCACAAACCCAGGCTACACTTGAAGAGGCCATGACCATGTATGTGAAGGCTGTAGATGAAGAACTGGGCTTGTGTTTAAGCAGCATGAGCCGAGTGCTTTGATAATGGAAGTTAGTGCTTTAAGGGACAGATTTTAATCCGCTATAGACCCAAGAGAGGGAGGTACAAGTGAGAGGGAGGGCGGGACAGACAGCAGGAGGAAATAGGGAGTGAACAGTGGATATTAGTGTGGCTCCATACCAAGGCAGTGAAAACTGCAGGACCAAAGCCGGGGGAGGGCAGGCCTGCTAAAACTGGGTGCCTGTCTGGTGTCAGGGGGTCAAGCAGTGGATGACGCAGATTGGCGCAACAACAAAAATATCCCATCATAAACATGACTGAGTTGCTCTGGCGTGTCAGCAGGCCCACTGGCCAAACTCCACAGGACCCCCACGGCTCTGCTCCATCTCCCCAGGCCTGGGAGGGTCCTCTGGGGCCTGGGGTCTGACGCAGCGCCGCAGTACTTCACCACAATCCTCCAGAGCTTAGAGAGAGAAGAGAAATGAATGCCCAACAGGCCAGATCTCCTTCCGATTCCATGACCCTAACCTTCACTTAACCCCTTTTCCTTGTTTTTTCTCTCCAAGTCTCTGTTTCTCCATTTGTTACTTTCCCTCCCCTGGCTGGCTCTTCCTCCTTTCTCAGTCTGTGTCCAAATATGTGGTTACCTCTCTTAACCTCTTCCCAAGCTTTATCTTATTTTTTTCCCCCATGAGCTTTTCTTTTAAAATTGTTGGCTGCTGATGAGCAGCTGAGGTTTGTAGGAGCAGAGCAGAGCAGAAAAGAGTTGAAAGGGACTGAGCTACGAGCAGAACAACACTGTGGTGACGATAGCACTGATGTCAACACAATTCCACTTGAACATGAACAGAAGCATTAACAGAGAGGTTGTTTAAAACTGCACTCAACACAGCACATTTTCAGAAAAGCTTATATGCCAGTGAATATCGATTTAATGATTCACGGTTTGCATGATGAAAATGTACATACATGCATTAGAGACACCTGACATCTTCTGTGAGCCATCCGTGTTACTTTGCATTGCATTTGCCAAATTGTGGTATATATTGTCAGAAAAAGATCCTTCTTAATATAATATCCTTCTTATAATTGCACACTTATTATCTACCCTCCTACCTGTGTGTGTATGTTTGTGCCTTCAAATGTAAAGTATGTATCCACAATATTACGGCACATTAAATGTATAATTTATATATGAGTTAACTCATGGGGGCGGGTCCAAACAGCGAATATTCTCTGCAAAGTGCTAGAAACAGATAATACTGGCCACAGTTCTGCCCTAAGGTTCCCACTGTAAACATTATTACTACCACTGACTAAAGAGTAAAATTTCTATATGAACATAATGATGAACTGTGCTGAGGAACAAGTGGGTGGGATTCTGTGCGTTTGTAGATGTACAGTATGTGAAAGAATGGGGAATTAGGCAGCAGATGACATTTATTTTTCTACCGGAGTGCAATTTATGGGTCTTGAACAGGAGACAGAGTGCTCTCTAGTGGAAATGCAAAGGAAAAGCAGTCATTGAAAAAGAATCTGCCATTCACAACCCTTCGCATCCAAAATATCATTACAGTTAAACTCCCTTAATATAGAATTCAGACCTCCATTCTTTGAAGAGAGACGTACATTTTTTCACTGAAAATAATATTTTTTTTGTACTCATATGTGACCTCAATAGCAAGGTGCAAAGACATTTTAGAACTCATTAATAATGTATCATCATGCAACGAGCACCATACACAAAAACAATCCAATTGGCTTTCCTGTGAAGCCTGATTCAGGGGGAAAACAACATCAAGCCTCGGGGCGATTCACAGGGTTCACATCAAGTGCACAGAGAAAAAAATCTGCAGTGATTGGAGAGCGATTTTCAAAAAGTGATTCTTTCATGCCCCCTGTTGTCTAAAAGAAAATAAGGAAAAAAAGTGCACAAATGCGAAAACAATACCAGCAAAAATGTTTTTTCAACAATGTCTCAATAGAGATCTATTAATGCTCGCTTTTGTCTGAATATCATGTTATGTATGGAACACAGGAATACAACTACATTTTTCCTATATAATTACAAGTTAAATGTTGTTTAGACCTTTGGAGCTGTTTAAGGCTACCTTAAGTCACAAAGTTAATGAATAGAAATGTAGTTTTTTATTATTACATGAAACTTCTGTTGACCCCATGCAAGTATGTAATACTAAATCTGAAACAAGCGGATTTGCATTCAGGTTTCATATTGTGATGTCTTTGGTTATATTCAGTTTCAGTTGTACAGTTGCACCTTTTAACATTCACAGCTACATGCGGATTAAGGAGCAGTTACAATTTGGTCAAATCACTATTTTACACAGAGTCAACCATAAAGCAGAGGACGCATGCATCCAATAATTTCTCCATAACAAAGGAAACATATCCTTCAACCCCTCTTTTTGAATCCCCTCAAGTACTCATTGTGTTTAAACCCATTAAAATGGAAACAGGTAGCCGGAGGCAAATAAAACAGTGAAGCTGCACACTGGACTCACCGTGCTCTGAAAGACCACACTGTGGCCATTGCCGACACTTTCGATGTGGGTGGTGAGGTTTAGGCAAATGGCCCTGTGGCGAATAGCATCCATGGTTTGGGCATCGAAGAAGTCGTGGGGCCTCGCTGGAGGGGAAGAAGGACAGACTCCGATGAGAGCAGAGTCAAACAAACGCCACAAACTGTGGCCCCAATATATAAGAATTGACACGAACTAATAACAACGTCAGAATCATCTCGGGACTGAGAAATGCTATTCCTTTGTGGTTTTTAAATGTTGCAGCAGCAAAAAAGCCTGAGTGTGTGTTTAAAAAAAAAAAAGGAGGTGCTACTTTCCATTGAAAACTGTAAAACTGATTATTTTGGTTAAGAGTATATAAAATACTTACTGTATAGAATACCTAAGTATAACGGGAATATGCAAACCTGTCATTCTATCTCATTTATTTCATAATCTATACATTTCTTATTTTTGGTTCTCTTTAAGATAAGGGAAGAGTGCTTTTCATAGAACTTGTTGTCAAATGTTTCTTAAAACTTAATGTATTATAGATCAACACTGAAATAATGCATCTATAATGCAGAGTTAATTTTATAGTATCTGCATTTAGATGGATAAATAACAATATCCCTGCATTGAGTGCTAGAGACTCAATGGCTACACATATGGCTCCACAAACAGTGCATGCAACTGTTGCAACTTGCAAAGAACAACAGGAAGTGAGTAATGCAAGACTATTAAACTCAAGACAGCCACTGTTTTATAGCCAAGTCACTACAGCATGAAATAACATGCAGAAATGTATGTATTCCTTCACATATTTCTATTCTTTTTTTTCCCTTGTTAAAATTACACTATCATCTTGTTGCAAGCTAAGACTGTTCCATAACTGGTTGCTGCATATTGAAAAACTATTAAAAACTGCCTTTTTTATTTTAAAGGCATAAAGGCTCTTTGATCAACATTTACATTTACTTATCATTTGTTTTCTGTTTTATCTTTTCTGGCAACATCTCATAAATGATCCAGAGTGTCTCTGAATGCACCACTAAGGAGTCCTCAGTTCCAGGCAGGATTACCTTGCATCAGTGTACACCTTTCATTGCCTGGGGCAAGTTTTAATACTCTGCAAGTTGATTCTGATTTTGTTCTTAAAATAACCATTATCAATCATTAATGACTATCAAAGAAGTAAGCCAACTAGAAAGTTGCGCTTGGGAAAACTGTTTTATAAAAAACCCTGGTGTGTCCATATAAATCTTCAACTAAAATTATGTATAATCTAGGAAAAAACATTTTTTATTATGATTTCACTTCTGCACTTCACACCTATTCATATAATCAATAAACACCACAACTCTCCAAATTCCAAGACAAGCAGAGGTGTACAAGTCAGTTTGCATAATGCAGACACAGGCCATCTGAGGCAAAACCAGGGCGCTAACTAGCAATATCAACCCGAGCGTAGACGCATCAGCTAGGATAACCTTTGTGAACAGACTAAAAGCTTGTTCTCTGAAATGCAGAACATTACCATGGGGAGAATCTGCCTGTGTAGCTGGCAGAACCTGTGTGTGTGTGTGTATGTGTAGGTGTAGGTGTGTGTGGTCCAGCTCTAGCTTCTCAGCACAACAAATGTGGTGGTACTTCAAAAACATGGTCCGCTTGTAATCGTTACCAACACAGAAAAGAGGGAAATCACAATGAGAAACATTTAGAAACAGTCAGTCAGTTTGAGTGCCTGTTAGGTACGTACGTAGGGAGCACCTGCGTTTGTTCTTGAGTTTCTTCCTCTTGTTTAGTCCAGCCTTTGAGGGCGACTCCTCTTTCAGTTTGGCCTGGCTGGACATTTTGGAGGAGCTCTGCTGGCTGAAGTGGCTGGGGACGTGGCGAGCTAACCCTCCTTGGGAAGCAAAGCTGGCGTTGCAGCCACCAACTACACACTGCAGCAGAGCACACGCAGAACGTCTGAAACATTTGCCACTTAAGAGGACAAGATGGAAACCTCCTAAATACAATACCAACACATTTTATTTAAGTTAATGGCATGGCAGAGTAGGGAACTGAGGGATACACGTCACAAACACTCATACACATAAAGGGGAAGTGTCCCCTATAACCAGACTTCTATATTAAAGAAAGGAATAAGATGATTACTCCGTCTAAACAGAATATTAGCATATGGAAAAGTTCCCTAATCGCCAGCTACAGATGTGCACTGTATCCGACTTATTGTTTTTACCTTGAAGGGCTTATCTCCACTGTGTGTCAACATGTGTCTCTGGAGCCAACTTTGACTGGTGGACGGTCTGTTATACACCTTACAACCCTTCCATAGACACACGAACACCTAAGGGACAAAGAGAGACAAGTCACAAAGAGAGAAGACAGAGTTTATTAAAAGGCAATACAAGGGCAATAAAGGAAAAGGAAAAAAAAGTGAGTCATAGTAAAACAACAGTGAAAAAGAGAGGCACTTGCCAAGACAGCTTGGAGAGGGATAGATGGACAGAAAGACAAGGAGAGATTTCTCAGATTATATATGTAAAGTAGCCTTGTCCTAACATGCATTCGCTGGAGTCTGGGGACATTTCTTGAATGTAGCCTGTAGGTGGTCTTTGCCATGTGACCATCACAGCTGGTTAACTTTATAAAACTTTGTCTTGACTTAAACTAAAAATACTGCACGTGGCACGAACTACTTTTGGCCTACAAAACAATGGCAAATTAGTTTGTTTGTGCATTCAGCTGTTGGTCCAAAACAAGGCATATTCAGAGCGCATGGGGATTTAATGATGCTGCCAAATGGGTGGTACACAGTATGAAGCAATTAATGACACTTATATAGGGTCAAGTAGATTTTTAAATTTTGCTTCATCTGACCATTACAAAAGATTGTTTTTTTGAAAATGAAGTTGAATGTCATTTTGTTTGGAGCGTTCACAACATTGATAAATTATCTTTAAAATGTCAACAAAAAAACAACAATGTCCCCCTTACTCCAGAAAATCCCCAGAATGCACTGAGAATAGTTTTCAAAAGGGACTATTTGTTCAGCATGAAGTAGTTTCAGTTAATACTGCCTACAGCTATTCGAGCCAACCTTTTAATACTCAATGGTCTTAGTTGGTTAAAACTCTGCCTTGGCTATCTTGTCCTGACTGTAAATGTTCAAATACAGCAATAAAAAGGGACATTATCTTGCTTGGCTGTCTGTCGGACAGACTAAAGAAGATCAACAGAAAGCTTGTCCAAAGGTTTAAAGTCTACTAACCCCTCCTCTCTGCCCATCCACATGAATGCCCCTGATGTGCTCTGCCAGATCAGGACTGGAGTTGAAGCACTGTGGACAGAGGTCCCAGCAGCAGGGGTAAGCCACCATCTTGGCCCCGGAGGAGCTGGCGTTGCTCTGTCCGTTCATCATAGCAGGGGTGGAACGCCCACTGGACACCGTGCTCTCCATCTCCATTAGGGTGCTGCTGATGCTGAGAGAGAGAGAGAGAGAGAGAGAGAGAGAGAGAGAGAGAGGAGAGGGTGGGGTGAGTAGAGAAGAAGGATACAGTCCCATTGGTATAAAGAATTGGTGCCATCGAGAGTGTCTTCATAGCTTTCATAGATCGGGCTTTGCACAGCACTGAAGAACAGGTGCAGATGTCACTAGCCACATGAAATATTCACTATGCGTGAAAGCATTCAGCCTGCACCCGATCTTCCATGCATGCCACTTTCACTCATGCCAAATCAATTATACCGCTGCATTCAATGCTCCTAGCACTAGATTATTAATTTGCTGTGCTGTCAACATTACCAATGGGGATCATAGGCAATAGTTTACTCACTTGTTCAGCAAGCAGCAGTTACTTGTTACCCTTTCCAGTCCAGCGCTCTAGCCAGTTGTATTAATGAGATCAGTAATCAGCCTTCAGTGACAACAGAATGACGTATGTGCAGAGTTTGAAATTCTGCGTTGTATGTACTGTACGACACGATTGTGGGACATAACTAGTTTGGAAGCCAGTAAAAAACTTCCACGAGTGGGACAGGAAAATCTGAAACCTCCACCACACGTGTGCAGAAAATTTAATTTCCAGTGAAGTGGTAGATTGTGGATTTCTCAATAGTGGATGCAGATGCGTTTTAACGAGGTAGTGTTAGGTTAACCTCAGGCACAAATAATTACCCATGCAGAGCACTTCTATACGTCTTTAAACATGTCTGAGCTTTAATGTAACTAGCTAATGTGAAAACATGACAACTTGAAATGAAAATGAATGAGGGCTGTGGGGTGACTGTGGCGGGTAGACTGACAGCATAAACGAGTGCTTTTTTGTTGTTGTTGACAGCACGGCCTATTACCTACAGAAACTCTAATTAATGGTTGTCCTGTGCTCGGTTCGAAGATGGGATGGAACTAGTGTAACCCGTTCACGCCCAACACCGGTCCAGAGTAACCTGTCAATCCAACGACCAACCTGTCCTCCGAGTCCATGCGGCTCAGCGGTTCACCATCCGAGGATGATATCTCCACGCTCGGCCGCCTTTTGTCGCCCAGCTCCCCGCCCCCGCCGCTGGGTTTCTCACCATCTTCGCACACTGTTTTGCTCTTTTCGCAGTCTATCCCCGAACACCGGCTGTCCCCTCCCGGCTCCTCCTTCGCTTCTTTCATTGCGTTATCGTTCGCAGGTTCGCCGTCACCGTCTGCCGGGCGTTGCCGCGACTCCGGCTTTTGCTCCGGTTCTCCGGCAGCGGCTGTCGCCTCCTGGTTGACCGCTGCAGCGGCGTCGTCCGTCACCGCCTCGCTCGCGGCCTTGTCTGCCGCTGCTGCGGGCTTCTCTTCGCCGGCCTCCGCCTCCGCGTCCACCTCTTCCATTTTCGGTTCTACACTACTGCCTGGTTCCCCTGTTTCCGGTTCGCCGAGGCCCTTTTCTTTCCCCTCGCCGTCGCCCTCATTTGTCTCTACGGGCAGGACGTCGTTCTCAACACTCAAAGCGAGTGTTTCTTCTGTAGCCTCAGCGGCCATTTCAGCGGCATACGTAACGTGGGACACTTTCGATCTAAAAACTGAACCGTGGCACCGTCAAACGCTTCTCTGCAGAAGAAAGGCTGGGTCAAACCACACTGTCTGCTCTCTGATTGGCCAGAGGCGGCACGAGGAGGAGACACGCTGACGTTGGTTATTTAAACTTTCCATGTGTTTCCGCAATCACACAGCTATCATCATTCATCTGCTGAGGGTCTCGGGCAGTGCACTGTTGTGGCTTTATTCGTGGTTAATCATTTTACAAATGCTTTCAGTTATAATCCGTTTTTAAGAACTTTTGGGTCGCCAGGTTGTGAAAACCCCTTTAAGATGGTGTTTTTCCTCCTCCAGCAGGACTGTTGTTTTATTTTGATAGGTATGTAGTTCATCAGGTAAACAGTGGGCTACTTACTTCTGGAAAGCCCTGCAAAGTATCTGGTAACCAAAATCTGGTTATTAACATCTTGTCAACATTTATGTATCTAATGTCTTGCGAGAAAGTGTTAAATCCACAAGCATTTATTAACAGAATAACCAATATTGATTTACTAACTGATTTAGCATTAGCAAATTGTTATTAAGACCCTTAATTACAACAATGACTGCCACTGGACTGGGGCCCCAAAACAATTAGTAGGGGCCTAAGAGAAACGTTTTGCCCTGGAACCCCAAACTTTTATCTGTCCATTAACTCAGTGACTGGAACTATGGACAGTCCCCCTCAGGTTTTGTGTAGCATATCAAATAATTTCGGTAGCTTGGCAATGGATATGTTGTGTTCGTTTTGTTTGACAAATTTAAAAAAAATCATGCTTGGGCTCTGAATTTGAAAACTGGGAAAGATGAGGTCTTCATTACCATCAATGCTGTGTACTGCAAGATATCAACAATGTTGCAGCAGCAGAATAACCACGAGAGGGAGCCATAGTTCTATATTTAAACTGGCTGTCACCCAAACTGTGGACCTCAAGCCAGACTGACCAAAATAAATCATCCCACTCTCACCTCTAATCTCTACCCTACAGTTTACATTAGGGTTATTTCTAATGAAGCTGATCGTTTAAATTATTAGTCCACTATTCAGGCATAAAACTCAATGTTTTAAGGCCAGAACCAGTCCAGAGTTCTCATGTTGCAGGAGAAAACTGAACTTGAGCTGATGACGACAAGAGAGTAGCTTTTGCATGGCTTTAATCTCAGTTTTTCCACTACCGCTGGCTACAAGGGTGCTAAAGAACAAAATGCAACTGCTTTCTTTTTTAGGAACAGCAACATTTATTTAACATGATATAAAACAGATGGAATATGAATATATGCAAATCAAATCTAGTATGTAACCATATGTTGGATACATCCTCCCATCCTGCTTTACCATGTACATTATATACACAGTAAACCTCTGATAATTACACTTTGTACACACAAAAAATAATCCTGGATCCACAAACCTTTTTCATTTTATTGCTTTTTACATGTGCTAAAACTTTTTACTTTTAGTTCTATAACTTCAAACCAACATGTCATAAAATAGAACCAAACTCAGATTTTTTTGTTCCTTCTCTCAGTTTAAATATATCTCAGCAAAAAAAAAAAAGACAGTTTAAAGTTAAGCCAGAACATTCACATATGTGTCGGCAACAATGCGACAGGGACTGCAGAAGGTCCTATTTTTAAATAATTACAACCTATAAACAGAAGACATTGCAAATAATCTTTGTCTGCAGCAATAAAGTGGCCCTTCCTTTCATTATAATGGAGGGATCTACATTAAACTCATCTTTCGCATCGACAAATGTTCTTTACAATTAATGGATTTAAATGAATGGTAAGCCAATGACCGATGTCTTAAAAACAAATTGAGTGAATCGTGAAAGACTTACGTGAACTAAAAATATGTGAAAAGTTGTTCTTGAAATACTTTTTGACTGAAACGTGAAATGAAACATGAATGGAAAATGTGGCATGGCCCAAAACATTTCGTCACAGGCCCTTACGCTCACAATAGAGCTCAGTCGATTAGCCAACGGGGGATAGGGTGGGGTCGGGGGCATGGTGTGTGTGTGTGTGTGTGTGTGTGTGTGTATGTGTATGGATACATATAGATATAGATGCATACATACGTACATATACATACATACAAACATATATACACACACACACAGAGATAGACAGACGTTGGCCAATATTCAAACAAGAACCTAATAAAACCATATAAATAATAAAAATAATTTTAAAAAAACCTTGTAAAAACTGAAAACGGAACTGCAACAATAACGGCATCAAAGCAGTATTGTCTCGCCAGTCTTGAGGAGAGTGTGGCGCAATAACAGAGAAATGTCACACGAAATGTTGTTGGTGGCAAAGGAGCTTCAGACGTCACAGTGAGCATACAGATGTCAGAGGTTAAGACCCCAGAGTATGGAGTAGGCAGTTTCACTCTCTGTAAGCCGTGGCCTTGTGCTGATGTCCTTGGGGAAGTCTTCAGGGGCATCTTTATATCTCCACAGCCGTTTCCTTTATGTGTAGGTTTTCACTGAGGCCAGAGCCTGAGCTGTAGAAAGAGAACGTTTTTATATTGGGGGCAAAGGTCAAATTATGCTTCAAAATAAAAATACACAATGGATACCTAAGATTTACCCAAGACACATAGTTCTACTATATACACTTGATGGCCACCTTCAATTCCTTTCTGACAATGTCAAGAAAACAGATTTTATATATATATATATATATATGTGTGTGTGTGTGTGTGTGTGTGTACATACATTAAATAGAGCTAGAGTTATTCAATTATTGCGTCATTTGAGTCTTATCATTACACTATAAATATTGTAAAATGTGAAAAAATAATAGCACTACAGCCACATTGAGTTTAGTCATGTGACCGCACTGACTACAGCAAAACAGAACACAAACAAAACACATGACAGCTGTTTCCCCCTCCTCATACTTTTACGTAACTTTTCATCAATCCCCTCATTCAGACATGCTTTTTTTTTTTCTCCCCGGAGACAACAATTAAAACACAGGGAACACTTTAGCATTGTGAGTATGGACAAAACAGGTGATTAAGGCCCTTACTGGTGCTACTACACACACATGAAGTGAGAGCCATCAGTGAGTTGAGGGGGTGTGTTAGGAGACTGTGGAAGGGGTGGGGAAGAGGACGACAGGCTTTTCGCTGCAATGAAACAACACAGGCACACAGAAAATAACAAACAAATTACAATCAGAAGCTAAACAGCCAAACAACACAAAAAATAATGACTGAAGTCAATGAAATTAATGAAGGAACTAGTGAGACTGCAATGATAAATGTCTGCACACATACACAATGGAAACAGCTGCGGCTTAATATACCACAACAAAAATGTATCATCTTTACGAACAGGCTCACACCAGTTTGGTTTTATTGCAAGCAATCTTTTGATCAACCCCCCCCCCCCCTCTTCTCTCTAGAGATGTACCTGCTACCAGCTTGCTGCGTTTGGAGGCCTCTGCTGCCAGCTCATAGGAGATATTAATCATCTTCTCTTTCTCCTGCATGGTAACCTCCTCTTCAGTCTCCTCCTCTGGGCTTAGAGCCATACTAGGCAGCACATTCTGCATGCTAGAGAAACACACACACACACTTCACACTGAAATATCAGTGTTCACTTGCAAAAACAGCCCATTCACCAAAGGATCATTTCCTAACATCAAAAGGTCTGAGCAGCCCTGTCCTTGCTAATAAAAAGTTACTGACAGACAGATCATTATAGCGTGTTTACCTGTTTTTGGCTATGAGGGCTTTAATGCGATCAACTTTCCTCTGCTTATCAGCCTCCTGCTCAGGGCTCAGAGCCTCCTCGGGGTCTGACTCCACGTAGCGCTCAGGAATCAGCACTTTGTCAGGCACCGAAAGCTGAAGAAACACAACACAAAGAAACACCTTTTATAGCATACTCTTTACAAATGAATGAAACACCATATGCCTTAAAAATAAAAAAAAGACATAAGCTAAAAGTGTCAACAATAAAAAATATACAGATATAAATCGGAAAATTCACATGTATAAACAAATAATAGATGCTTATCATCATCATACTACAGCGCAGGGAGGCTGTTCCACATTTTGGGTGTGTAAGAACTAAATGGAGCATCGCCGAAGGCTTTGTCTTAGAGCGAGAAACGCTTAACGTGACACATTCTGCAGCATGCAGAGATCAGTTGGGAACATAAACTATAAGGAGTTCATTGATGTAATCCAGAGAAAGGTTGTGAACTCTTCTAAAAACGGCAAGAAGCTCTTTCAAATCAAGTGCAAGGCTTATAGGCAGCCTACAATATGAAGGGTCTAGTAGAAGGGGGTCATAGATTCAGTTCTTAAAAGAACCCCAAAACAATTAAGACTTGATTTCTAAGGATGGCCTGTAAGCATGGTAGTGTAGTGATTAAAATATGAGTAAACAAATTATTTTTATATTTGTTTTAACAGTGAAATATGGAGTCATATGCACTCTGGTCCACAGAATCATGGTTCTTCATATAACAAAAATCAAAAGACATGCCATATGCACACTCATTAAGCGTGGCAAGAAGTGTTACATCAAGTAGTAATACTTTCAAGGTGCCAGAGCAAGATCAACGTTAAGTTTCTTTCAAAACATCATTTATTACAAAACCATCTTGGCTTTTAAATTGCACCAACACCATGTAATTGAGTCGGTTCCTTTAATTATTCCACTTGAATAAATATATTTTGCTCTGGTATTAAGAATCCAATCCACAATACTTGATGTGCCGTTGGTAAACATTTCCTAAATAATGTGCCTGTGGTAATATTAGCCCTCTCAGTCTGATGAGTAAGACTGCTGTGTCTTACCTCTCGGTCCATATTTAAGTGGTCAGGCTGCGAGGCTTCTTTGAGACGGGCAATCTCCTCTGCGGGCGTCTCCTGGTCCCTCACCACCTCCTGCTGCCTGAGTGAGGCCTCCAGCTCCTGAATGTCACTGCTTATCACCTCACCTCTACGCCTCATTTGGGACTAGAAAAAGCATAAAAAAAAATAAAAAAAAAAGACAAAAATGCAGAGATCAGATCGTCAGCAGCTAACGTTAGCCTGTTAGCCTCCAACCCATGGATGCATTTTAGCCTGGCAGGATTTTATTTCAGCCTACTCTGAATTTAAGTGCTGCTTTAGTGTCTGGAACAGTCGCCCCCATACCTGCATGCTGCGAAAATGGTTTTCTTTAGTAAATGAGTGGCTGCGAGAAGGCGTGTTCTCCTGGCTGCTACCCCGGATGCTGTGGCCTCTCTTTTTCTCCCTGAGGGTACCCTGCTGGTGGCGGCGAATCCTCTCCAGCTGCTCCTCCACGCTCATTCTTGGCCGGCCGCTCTCCACAGCACACAGCTGCTGCTCCACCGCGCTGCGTGGACGCTCCTGTTAGCCAGAGAGGACCACCACAGACATGCAAGCATACCATGGAGGGACACAGAAACACACACACACACACACACACACACACACAATAAATAGAAGTTAATAATAATGTAGCATCACTGTCAGATCTTTAATGCTAGAAGACAAATGTCACCATGGTACATCTTTACCACGCACAGCCACAGTTCGGGCGTGTAGCTAAGTGGTTGGGTCAGATCTCATGATGCAGCATTCAAAACAAGACTAAACTAAACTGGCAATACTGCACATTCTGGAAAAACATTCTTCTTAAAACAAATCAGAAAAACAAAGATTAACAAAATAAGCACAATAATGATAGTGAAATGGCTTTCTAATGTTCATTCTCTTAGAAACAAAAAGAGCAGAGAGTCCAAACGCATAAGGAAACAACCTGACTGGCTGCTGTGCACACACACGCTCCTGCTGGCACACATGGGTGCAATCAGATAGGCTTGGGGCTTGTTAATGCCTGAGTAGGAGAGGCTGGTGATGTGAAGTCAACTAAGGAGAAGTCGTTCACTTTCAGGTTTGTGTCGTGCTGGAGGGGCTGGCAGATCTGGATTCAGTCCAAAGCTCGAGGATGAAGCCTCAACTGTCCAGATTGTTAAAGCGGCTGGTATCAAAGGGCCTAAGCTGAACTCTACAGGCCTGAGACAAACTCTTACAACCATACTAGGTTATATGGCTTACAGGGAAGACTACAGTACGTGTGCATGTGTGTGTGCAGTTCACATAGGTTCATTTATACTATATGTCCATCTTTTTGGACGCATACAGCATACAGACACACTAACAACAGGACACACACTACTGTGTGGTGCACTAATGACATGGTTAGTGTATTTAAGTTGATGGTGTTTGAGGCTGGAAACTGTATAAACCAAACATGGCATCTATTTTATGACAGCCTGGTTTTAAGAGCATGAGTCACACACCCTGGCCATGTGACCAATGGCCTCATCTGTCATTAGCTTTTAACCAACAGTTTAATAACCAAAACAACAAATTAAGAGGGCAGTAGGCGCAATTCAAGAAAATTAAGGGGTGGCCAGTTTGCTGCTGCCCACGGGACGCTCACAATGACGATTTAACATGAAGAAAAAAAAGAGAAAAATGCATTTGTTACTATAACTATTGTTATTTTTCTACTGCTTAGAGACAAAGGTCTGTTTTCTACCTCGTTTGGCACATAGAAAACTAGGTTCAGTTTAGCGCTTTTTACATTTTAAAGTTAGTTTCCTACAATTGACAGCAAAATCCGGCAGTATCAGGTGGTCCAAAAGTTAAAACATTCTAAAAACAACTAGCCATTAAGATATAATAAAAGTCCAAAGACTTACCGTCCTGGGATCAGGCTTCCTGCTCTTCCTTAAGGTAACATATGAAGCTATGGAGGAAGACTCAGGGATGGGAGATTTGGTCCTAGGTGGGACAATGCCAACTGGGTAGGACATCCCTGGCAGGTAAAAAGTACGAGAGGTCAGTAAAGCCCCCAGTCAATGACCGATTCATTGATTCACTGAGTATACTATATTTAAGGGAAGATACTGTTCTCTACTCTACTGTAACTCAGTTTATACAACAACAAAATACAGTATGCAAGTGTCATAACAGAAAATTCTCAGTGGATAATTATTCACATTTAACACATATTAGTACATACGATTTAATGGTAAATAATATAGCTACTGGAGTTTTCCCATACATTTGGTGATTCATATTTTGTTGAGTTTGAAGAATTAAATCGCCTGTGTATCAAAGAGATCTTCAACTTAAACCCCGGGAATATAAAATCTGGTCAAGTACACTCTACCGACAATTACAGCATTTCCCAGCTTTTTCAGGCATCATCAGCAGGTTGCTACTATTGATTGTGCGGTGAAGTGGAACAAGTGTGGAGCTACAGTGTAATCATTCAACTTCAGAACCTGGACTATGTTGTGCAAGCTGGTCCACCAAATTCTAAATCACCTTTTCATAGAAAAAGTATATTGGCATAAAGTCTAAATACAGTCCAATACAAAGGATAACCAAGTTATCCCAGCAGCGATACACAAATCAACCTTGTAAAAGAGCCTGAGTAGTACTTTGATTTAGACTGTGTAAATTAAATACAGACAAATGCAGGTACAATTGCCATTGTATCCATGGTAACCTCTGAAGCCAAACAATGGCGATTTACTGACCCAGCTTATGCATTTGAAGAAAAGCCTGACCTTGTATTTATGCTCTGTGGTAGAGCGACACCTGTGTGAATGACATTGTAACCATGGAAACTATGGTGCTAGTGTCAGTGCTAATAGATCACACAGTAAAATTTCATCAAGCGATTGATTTAATTATTGTTAGTGTCACCAAAACAGATAACTTATCAAAAAAATTGGCAACGCATTAATTGGTGTTACTCTACTTTAATGCACCTTTGTTACCAGAGTGTTCTCTATCAGACGGGTGTTCAGATCTGTCCTCTCCATTACTCTCATCCACTTCGGTCACTGTAGTGAGCTCTGGTTCGCTCTTATACAGCCTGTAGTCTGGGCCCTTTGTCAGTGAGAAAGAAATAAGTTTAACACACAGAACAGCAGTGGTTAACAGTCATGAGACAAAACATTCGGAATAAAGTGAGATGACGTCAAAGACAATGGCAAAAAAACATCAGTTTCCTACAAAATGATGCTTTTACAGACTGGGCCATCATAAAACTTAAATGAATACAGCTTAAAGAAAAAGCCAAATGAAAAAGTAGGCAGCAGGCAGACAAATTTAAACTGAGACATGGTGTCTTAACTTGCAACCAAGGACAGAACACAACAAAACAGATTCCTTTATGTATATTTCATCAGACAGACAAGACAAGGCAATACAATTAAAAAGAGGTAAATAAATATGCAGGTGAGGCTACATCCAACTAACCGAGGGGGGAGGAGATGATGGAGAAAATCAAAGATGAAGTAAATAAAAGGGATATGATCCAACCAAAAATAATCCAAAAGACATGAGTTGTCGGTCAAAATGAAACCACCACAGCAAGAGATGATGAAAGATGACATAGCCGAGGGCAGGGTCAACCATGATGTCAACGGGTCAACAAGCTTACGCTGTGTGTGCCATTCCTGTGATTGGCCTTCCTGTCCTCCAGCCTGTGAAGTGATGAAGGGCGCACACCAGCATGAGGGGGCATAGGGGGCACGGTGGGGGGGTTGGGCTCGTAGGACTGGGGTAGGGGTGGCCGTGGGGGTGCCGAGTCCTCCTCCTGGGGATTATACAGGGCATGACAGGACAGGAAGCAAGGTGACACATGGCGCCACCACGAACGCTCTGGGCATCCACCATCTGGTACTGAGCAGTTCTGGCCCACGGGACGGCCACACCAGCCGATTCGCCAGAGCGAGAGCTCCACATGCTCAGACAGGGTGACTGACGCAGCCACTCACATACCACCACTCATTCTGTCCGGGGGCAGGGCTGGCAGTTTGAGCACTAATTTGGTCATCATCCACACAACTACAGTGGATCTGGGTAAAGAAAAGTCTAGGGCTGCAACTACAGATTATTTTCACGATCGATCATTTGTTCCAATTAATTTACTTTTCTCTACAACTCTCCTGCGATGAAGGACAAAATAAATGACAGACTTAATTAATTATCTCAGCCAAAAAAATGTCAAAAAGTCCCTTAAAGTGACGTCTTCAAATTGCCAAGCAATGGTCCAAAACCGTAAAAGTTGCATTATTATTATTTTATTATTATTATTGCTTGGTAAATGACTTACATAGTTACTTCACAATTGTTGTCGACAAATTTTCTGTTGATCGACTTATCAATTAAACGCCTTATTGTTTGAGTGCTAGAGAACTCTATGACCAAGTGTAGCGATTGGTGTCTCCGTTAGTGGCGCCTCACCTCATTTTTGTGCTTGCTGAAGTTGGTCTTTGGCCCGTAGAAGTTCATACCATCAACATCATTTCTCTGAGCTTTGTGTTTATTGAGGGCCTCTATCACATCTTGAATCCTCCAAAGTTCCTTCTGGATGCGAACGTGCTGCTGGCTGGGGGGCTCCGTCTGGGTGTGCACAGAAAACACACACGTTCACACATCATCAAAAATTACCTACAGATTAACACTCAACTGGCGTTCTGGACACAGGGAAAAGCAGAAGAGCAAGGGAAACAAATACGTAATTATCTCCTCTTTACTGATGACAGGTTTATCTGTGGATGAAGGGCACTTAAGAACAGGATGTCCAGGCTCCCTGCTGGCCCTCTGACATCTCTACTCTGAATTAGCATTGGCTCTGACTGTTAGAACTGTTTCTCTACAACTCTCCTGCGATGAAGTACAAGATAAATGACAGACTTAATTAAGACCTGCTTTATCATCGCTACATTGTCAATCACTCACTATGCTGCCTTGATCTATCAGTTACTTCCCTCCACACGGCTGCTAAGGGCACTGGAGCACAGAAATCTTCTTTACTTTTTCCTCAAAGTCAAAAAAAAAGTGCCTACAAAGAGGATGACAAGGTGTTCAAGGTAATCTGCTGCATTTTCAACTTTCTTTGAAGGTCTGCAGTACATGAATTGTGCCATGCCAGCATTAGACAGCAGAAACAGCATCAGTCTCAGGAATTATCCTACCTGAGGGCTTCCCAGTGCTTCAAGCTGCTCCAACAGGTTGTTCTTAGCCAGAGTCACATCTCCTTCCAGCTTGTCATACTCCCTCCACGACCGCTCTAGTTCCTGGTTTGGGAGAGATGACAATATAAAAAACTCCTGATGAAAGAGAGCACCAGTGTCCAGCATGGTGTGCGTGAATGTACTGCATGACTCACAGCTGTGACTCGGGAAAGCTCTCTGCAGGTGCTGAGCAGGCCGCTCTGCAGTAAGTCACTCTGCTGGATGACACTCTGCATGGCCGCAGGGTTATCAGAGCCCATCTCTATCTCCTGGCTGGCTGACAGCAGTGCCGTCTCCAGGGTGTGCTGAAGGCACACGCAACATATCAAATACACATGCAGCATGTCATGCGTCGCAGTAACCTTTTTAGATCAGTTAACTTTAGCAGTCACGATTATTCAAGCCCATGACCTTGTTTTTAGCTCCCATACTCCTTGCAAAGGTTTTAAATAAAAAATATGACTGCAAGCAACTGCAAGTTCTTTATTGGTAAAGCCTAAATAAAAATCTCAGAGCCCAAAGTAGTTTTTAAACTGCTTATTTTGTCTCATCAACAATCCAAAGGCTCTTACAAATGTAATATAAAACATAAAAAATAAGCAAAAACTAAGATTACTTTAATTAATTACTTTTTTTAATTTACTTTAAATTATTTCATTCATTAAACAACCAAATCTGTTATGAATCAATCAATCACAAATCGCATAATCAGCCACCCCTTTAATTTTAGTTACAGTTAGCTTAAGTTCATTTTTATTTCCAAATAAAATTTTACTCCAAATGGACTACAAATTATGCTACATTTCACACTTGATTCATTAATTTCATCAAACGCTTGACTCCAATGTTGAGTCAGATTTGGTGGACAACCAAGCACATTACGGTTCTTGCTGTGTACTTCTACTACAGATATGCTAAATATGACATGGCTCTGCATGTCAGACAACTCTTGCAAGTTTATGGCAGTAGTTAATAGTTAAGCATTATAGCAGATACACGAGACTTTAAGGATTTTTTTTCTCTCAGAAAAGGTTTTGTGCATATAAACTAAACTCAAGCAGAGGTTAAACTGTTTATTGTTTTTAGTTTGTTTGTCCACTTGTCACCATATCCTTGTGAGCATTTCAAACAGTGCTTTGTGTGAGTAAGTAATGATGACAGATGCGCGACGTTTAGTCACCTTCTCTCTGTACAGCTGCTGAAGTTTGTCGTCCTGTGTTCTAACCACTTTATCCTGCTCACACAACCTACTAAGTTTGGTCTGAGGAGAAAACAAGAGATCTGTGATCCATTATGTACAGTTGAATGAAGCAGCATGTCATGCGAGAGTGCAACACTGGACTTACATCAATGTCCACCTCTTCTGGCATACATGTATAGGTGTGTTCCCTGTAGTCTTCTGGACTCAACTGTGAGGAAAGACAGGGTGTCAGACAGAAACACCAAATATGCACATACACATAAAAATCTGGAGATCTAATGCAGTGTCATGGAAAGGCTCTCTCACTGAGCCCCGGGATTTGTCCTTGAGTTGAAACTCACATTTCACTGAATCAGACAATCTAGGTTAGCAAACCAACAGTGGGAGAGCAGCCAGTCTAAACACAGAATCTGGGGCCTCGTGTTTCATCACCCAGTCATTTGTCTCCATCAGCACAATGCAGTGGCTTTATTGGAAATGCAAGGAGAAGGCATGTAAAACAATCTTATTAAACTCTAGAGTCAGCGCATAAACTGTGTCCACCAACTGTGTTTTCTCCAGCACATGATCTGCAGCTAATTGGTGCAAGGACTCTGCTTGTCAGGTAGCTGCGGTCAACGGAGCTTGTGTTGCATTTAGTCATGGTGCAATATTACTTAAAGATATTCCCATAATAACAACATAACCATAGATTTAGGACTTTTTAATGTACAGTGGTAATGCTCAGAACAATTGTAAACAGGGGATTAGTTACTTTAATCCAGTCTATAATACAGACAAAAGCAGATCAATGTCAGACTAGTGCAGTTATTTCTATACTACTTCATACTAGTACAATCTATGTTTATTATATTACAACACCTACATTAATGTAGGTACAAAACCGAGAAATCTACTAAAGAAATAAAAATCACAGTGCTCCAACAGGGGGAATTATTTCAACTGCATTGGATCCCGTGTTTCCAGAAAATCCATTCATCACATAATGCTTCTGCATTTAGTCACTTATTATAATACATTGTGCAGTCCATAAATATTAGAACAGTGACATATTCCTGTGTTGTTTTGTGCTTGGGCTCACATTTGATATGTATTAACAGTGACTATAAAAAAACAAAAAATAAAATAAATAAATAAAAATAAAAAAGGTAAAAACACCAACTTTCAGATTTGTTTTACATCCTTATTTGGACCCCCAAAATTGGGGAACCCAGAATTTGAATAAAAAGAACAAACACTTGAATATTAATCATGCTTAATATATAGTTTCAGTCAACAACTGGCTAGTCAATCACCTATAGACTAGCCGCTGCCAGGCCTGAACTGCAGCCATCTTCCCTTCTTGCTTGTTTTGGGGCTTTATGCTTTAAGTCTGGTCTTCAGTGTGAAGACATGATTATTTCACATATCTGATTCATTACCATTCATTTGAAAAAACCCTTAAAACTAAGAGTCGGCACTTTAACTTTGTAGACTTTTCAAATCCAATGTGCTGGCCTACACAGCCAAAACAACAAGAAATGTCTCATTATCCAAATACTTTTAGACTCCACTGCAGCGTTCCACACTTAACACCTTTCTCCTCAGTTGAACCACACAGTACACTTAAAGCAGGGGCCTGAGAACCACATGGCATTCCACACAGAACATGCAGACTCTCCCACAGCACAGGGAGCTTCACTGTGGTGTTGTGTGGTGTGGATTACGAGTGACATGACATGGGGAAGGGAGACAGACTTCCGGCAGCTGAACAGGTGGGAATGCAGCTGTTGCTGGGCTGGTACGCCAGTGAATGGGCAGAGGGTGAGGGTGGGTGGAGGCAGTCTTTGGCGGCACTTTTATACCTCGCGAGGCAGTCACAAAAGTGGCAAAGTGATGTCATGACCATCACACACAAGCCGACCCACTTTATCCTTACCATCATCAGAATGACAAAAGAGGGTGAGAAGGTAACGCACACAGGTAAAAAAGGAAGAGAGTTTACCTAGAAGACATCTGTCTTCAGTTTCAGCATCAATGTGCTATAGAGTGTGATATAGAGTCTATTCCACAGCTGATGCTCAAGTGTATTCAGTCTTAAAACTATTAAATCCTAAAATCTAAATAATAAAGTAGCACTAGCACAACTTTGGCATATATATTTGTTTTAGTAGAGTGAAATATTCATGTACTCTGCTAAAAGTAAAATTTTATTTACTTTATTGTGCTTAAACTATGCCATAAAAACAAACCCCTTTTAAAAAAAATATTTAGTACTTGCACTAGACTGAGAATGACATGTCTGGCAACACCAAATTGAGTCACACTAATTAGAGTCCCTCTGCCAAGTCCAGGTGGCTCAGCAAATGAGAGGGAACACATTCTGCAAAGAGTTATGAAAAATCACATGCTAACCTTTCGGGCACTAAGCAAAACAAGATGAGTAAAGATTAGACACGTTGCCGTCTAAATGATCTGTGTGCAACCACAGCTCTAGCTTCTGATTAAGGAGAGTCCCACAGCTAGCAGCTAGATGGTTTACTGTACATATAGCAACTTCTAGAGTAAACTATTTCCAGCCTCCACATACAAACAAGGAAGAGGTTTTGTTGAACAGTGAAGCATACACATCATACTACTCTTTTACAAGTCATGCCCATGTTGGAATGACTTCTCATAATAGGGGGAGAACAGTCAAAAGCAATGGATGAGGAGGTGCTGGCGATACAAACGATACAGGAAGACCAGTCTCAAGATGCCATGAGGACTTGGACACCGGAGGAGGAGCATTGCACAACAGACCAAAATAACAACAGCGACTGGTGAGGATAAGGCGGAGCAAAGCCTTTGGCTGGCCTTACTTGCTGGTATAGTCGAGGCCTTGGGGCAGAGTTCTCAATCAAAGTGTGAGTCATGACGATTAAAGGGTCATTTTCCTTCATCTAGTCCAGTGTGGAGAAGGAGCAGCATAGCAAGTGTCAGTTCATAGCTGTGCTTCACGTCAGAGACAACACCGACAATGTTGTTACACCTTGCTCATGAGGTAGACTCATATATGAACATAATCCAGTGTGTCCAGAGTGGACAGGGATAGATACAGGAACAACAAAGAGGCACCTACAAACAGGATCAGGACGACATTGTAGCGCAAAGCTCTACGACGCTTACTTATTAGCGGTGGAAAGCTCCCGCTAAACTTTGATGTATTATAATGATACAAATCTAGCGAGCACTATTGTTGCAATATTTGGCAGTAGATGGTAAATGCTAAGCCTCATCATTTTACTTTCTGCGTGAAGAGCAAAATCATACAAATATGAGGCTTGCTTATTTAAATATGAAATTCTCTTCTATTCAATTTAATCAGAATTGTGTTATTGTGCATCTGTGTACTATAAACTGCACTTTTGTAATTACTCAAAATCTCTAAGCAATACAGAGAGGAAGAAAAAAAAGAAGATGAAAGTTCTTTGCAGGCACAATTCAATGACATGACACATGCCTGTCTCTACGCACTGTATACTGAATGCATAAAGCTTGTCCACATCTCCCAACTATACAGAATAGACATATAATCCAGATATTAGGTTAGTGTAGCTGACAGTGAGTTTGGGATATGTATTTAGACTAAGGAAGAGGCCCACCTAAGGACGAGTGTTGCAAACTAGTTTAGGATATAAACGGTGTGGTAAAAGACAGAAGTGGATGTAGTTTTGCATATAAAAATTTATATTAAATAAATACATTAGTTAGGTAGGCATCAAACAAGATTTTGTTTTCAGCGGACAGCTCTGATTAATATAATAACAGCAAAGCATTAAATATGTTCAGTTCATGACAGGAGGAAACAGGGCCATGCATTCATGCATTACCCCACCTGATTGTCCAAATACATGAGGTTCCTTTGGAGGTGATGAGACAGAATGTCGTTCTAAGGTCCGCGGCAAAAAGGAGAGGAAAGAAAAGGCAACAGGAGAGTGAGTCAAAAGAAAAAGACGTCACATTCTCTCCCCCCCCCTACTCACACAAACACACAGGCATGTAATGGACAGTAGTATACCCAAAGACAACCGGACAGAAAGAAAGGAGGACCAGACAGGTGAAGAAAAAATTAAACGTTAGTTATCAGATGTACTATATAAGATAACAGAATGAGTGTACTACGGGACACAAAGACTAGAGCTTCATAATAACCAAATGTCCATGTACAGCCAAAACACAGAGAAATCAAAAAGCTGCAGTTGACATAATACTTAAATTACATCACTTAAAGAGGGTGTGAGTATCTTGATACTAGCCCACTAAACTACATAAGGGAAGGCAACTTAGCTATACTGGTACAAAGACTTTAAATGAATTGCAGAATAGTGGGTAAAAAAAAAACTGTATAAAAGTGATTATTAACCTAAATCCATTATATCCACCATTAAATCCATCTTCACCTCAGGCCTGCTTGACCCACATCAGGCACAGTCAAATCTGTAGTCTGGCGTCTTAGAAGAGACTTAAAATGCAAAAATCCTGATTTAACATTTACGTATGCCAGTGGCCTCAACCTTCTTAGCCGGTCACTCTTTAAGCTCGCCAACGGCTTTAAGTTTCATTTCCGGCTAGCATCTGCCTGGACTCTTTAGGGAAGTAAAATAACTCAATCAGTGTCTGCTTGCCCGAAATGGCTCAAATGTAATGATCTGATTAACTATATAAATTTCACAAGTTTTTGGAAAAGTCAAAAGCAAGTTAGCTGATCCATAAATACAATGAACAGGCATCCTTAAGCCAAAGTATAGTCCTTCATGGAGAAAATGCCTACTGTAGCGCCTTTTCACCTTAAATCAGCCATGTATGAAGACCAAAAGAAAAAAAAAAACATCCTCTGGATCAAGATGGATAATGGAAGTGGATAAAGATGGCATACACACCACATGCTAACACACAAGCCTGCAGGGGCATCCCTGGGGGCCTGACCTTTGGGTTGTCGCCATCCATATTTAGTTGCATAAGCTGTGCTACTGTGTGCTCCCGGATACTGTTTAGCTCTGCCTGCTGCCGCCGCAGCTTTATCAGCAGCAGAGTCAGTTCCTCAGGCTGCAAGGGAGGGAGGAAGGGAGGGACATACGGCCACAATAAAACAGGAACACACCGCAGGGGGAGTGGGAGAGGAAAGGAGAGAACACACCAGGACAGGAGATTTAGAGGTATCAAGCTCCGAACAGGTGAACAGTTGCTGTATCTATGTATTGAGTTTTCATGCAGCTCAGGACCCTGAGATTCTCCAAGGTGTTATCACTGTCAGCAGCATGCAAATTCCACACGTCCACTCAAGACAGAGGAACAGTTTAGCATTTATTACAGGATCCAGTTCACACTTTACCAGCTCCACGAGGACATGGCACTGAGTGCAGCTTTGACATAAATTCCTGATCTGGCTTACAGAGTTGTGAGTGACAGGGTTTTTAAGTCTCCACTGATGTGAAGCGAGTCAAAGGAGCTCCTGAAGTGAACAACACGCTAAGTCGCACCACAGTCGAACACATATCTGAGTTCTACCCAAATCTGTCTCTAAAGATTCTGTCATAATGTCTTCTTGGAAGGAAATGAAGGACAGAAAGGGAGAAAGGGAGGGTAAGTGGTGTTTGAAAATAGCCTTGTCGTTTAAAGAAGTCCAATTAAACCCAAATCAATAAGCCCAAGCTTGAAAAAACTGGGTGGTGTATTGTATTACAGAATATCAGTTAGAAGGTAGTGATGACACTAAAAGGAGACAACATGGATGAAAATACTTACTGTTTTGCCTTGGAGAGACTGGGCAGTGATAGTCTGGACTGGGATCCCTGCAGGCATAGACCTCCTATCAGGTGGGTAGGCATACTGCAGGACACAGTGGATTAAACACAAAACAGTATTTTTACACTGTGCATTGCTTTAAATAAGACAGTCACAGCCAAACAGTTCTCCACCGTCATATCTCCAAATCTGGGCAAATAAAACCATCTGCACAATTAGAAAAGTAAGTTACATATAAATCTTTTGTTAAGAGGGTGAACCACCACCATTTTAGCACTCGTGTGCCTTAACTGACCTTGTTGAGCTGTGGCCTGAGCCGTCTGTCAATGCTCATGTCTCTTCTGTAGACGGGAGAGGACACCTCTGATCGAGCACAGTTCATGTTGTAGGATCTCATTGGAGAGTAGCCGCCATACATGGACAGGGAGCCGTGGGAGGGCGAGGGGGGGATGGAGTGGTTTGGTGCAGCATGCTCTGACAGGTTGATCATGGTTTTGGGACTGGCCATATTGCTGTAGAGCCCCGGCTGCCTTGGGTAGGCCTGCCTTTGCTGCCACTCGAATAACTGCCACATGGTGTCATCACGCATGGAGCTGCGCTTGTCAACCGGCGAGGGACCCAGGGCCTGGTCGTACAACGATGGCGACATGCTGCAGATGCTGTCCCGCTGTGCCATGCTATTCCTGGGCATACTGCAGTAGCCATCGCCATAATGAGGCATGTAGGGTACCCGATGGCTTGGCATGTTTCTAGGCAGCGTCTGGTATGATGTAATGCTGGGGAGAAAGAAAAATCAGAAGTCGTTATGAGAGAGTTGAAGAGATCTTCACTTGATTAACACAGAGACTCTTCAACTGGTGTTTAGTAAAACAAAGCTTTTGAAAAGCTCCACTTCCACAGTGGGTTCAAAGTCAGTGCTGCTGGCATCGAGAGGGGTCCTATTAAGACTCCCTGACAGATTGTGGCTAGAACGCTCACTGGTCTGTAAAACATAGAACATAAAAAATCTGCAAAAGAAATAAATAAGAAAAAGGCTAGTGACTACATGGAAACTAAACATCATTCTGGACGACATTCATGTAATGACAAACAGACTCTGGAAAGAGTTGAATCGAGAGAGAACGGCGAGGGAGTGTAAACGCTTATCACAGAGGACCTCTACGTAAATGGCAGAGGCCTTGTTGTGGTTTCATCTGTCTATGTTAATCTTTGTAAATTCATGCATTGCTCAATGCGGCGGTGTATGTCCATTTTAAAAATACAATTATTCAAGCAGTGACAGGAGGCAAAGAAGCAAGGCTGTGTCAAACATGATCACAAGCCAAACTGACAGAGAGATAAACACATGGAGAGACAGACGGGCAAACAGGCAGGCAGGCAGACAGACAGACAGACAGACAGACAGAGTGAGAAAGCAAGTTTAATCTCAACCAATTAAAAATGGAACTCTCACAGCGGGGTCAGTGGCAGGCAGTAACTCTAACAGCTCTGTTCAGCTATTGTTTATCCTCAGCCCTACTTACTGGTACACTCAATATCAAGCATTTCATGACAAGGACCGTGTGAATCCTCTGGCTTTAAACGACACAGATTTAGAAAGAAGTGGGACTAAGAAGCTTTGCAAAATCGGAGTCTGCATATGTTCGGTGCAGAGGCACTCAGATGCTTAAGGGGAATCCCTCCTGTCTCAAGAAGCAGGTGAATCAGCATTTCTAGATTATACCAAGTTCAGCCAAGTTCTTGTTGTCTAAAGTTTGCACTCTTGTGCAACGACGCCAAAATAATTTGCTGGAAAATGTTCTCCTCTTGCAGAACACATTTTGAGATCACACAATGAAATAACTGGAACATGAAACTTTTTTAAAACCCGCATAAGGCCACATAATCAAACCAACCTCCTGGTGTCATCGTCCTGGTTGCGTCCTCTTTGCGTGCGGACCCACTGCTCCAGTTGCTGCATAGAGCTGGTCCTACTCAGGGTGCGGTCTGGCTCATGGGTGGGACTTCGCTGGGGAGGGGCTCCAGTTCCATCAGGTGAACACTGCTCACCAGATCCATTGAGCTGGGGACTGCGGTTTGACCCGTCCATCTCTGTCGGAGTCTGCGGTGAGGTGATGCTAGCCTTGACGGCCGCTGCCTGGGCTGGCTGCAGTTTGATACTGTTGATCTTGGTGAGTGGACGCTCGCGCTCCGCCCCATCCTTCTGGAAGCCGTAGCGCTCGGCGTCTCGCTGCTTCATCTCTTCTTTCGCTGTGGTGGAGGCGACTGCTGCAGTGCGCTCACGGTCCACTTCCCGGTTGCGTTCATTGTTCTGGATTTCAGGCTGTGTGAGTGGCGGCCTGTGGTTGGCCACATGGTTGATCTCTTGCGGTCCACACTGCTCCACTTTAAGCCTGTCCAACCTGATCAGGACAAAGAGGAGACCTTAGAATAATAACGCGAAAAATCTAAGACAGTTGGGATACTCATCTGTGTCATAGATGTCAAGTAAAAACAATTTTATTCATAGTATTAAGTATGGATAAAATACACTGTAGACCTAAATGCACTACCTTTGTGAACTCTGCTAATGATGGCAGCTAAGAAACAAAAAGACAAAGAAAATGGGTGGAGGTGCACAATGTTTCTTTCAGCTGCCGGGGGAGGCCAGGCGTGTAGAAGGAAATCAGATATCTCCAATAAAACGCTGCCTCTGCTGGAGGAACGTCACAAAGGTGTTGCTCAGGCTCCACTAATCCATTTGCGGCTCCCTGTTGCCTACTCTCTAGAAGACCTATCTACTTCTCTGTGGTCCTTAGGGAGGACTCCAGATGTAATGGACACCACTAGTCCTTGGCCTTAGACAGAGCGAAGGTCACAGCTTCAAAGATTGGCAAATTCCCCTTAGCAGCATGGCTCACTGGGTTAGCAATAAGAGGACAGTAGGAAAGGCATTCCATCAGAGTTTCCACTTGTATCCTTTTAAATAGCAGCACTAGTCACGTAATGTCTTCTCCAGCCCCCTGTGGCTCCACCAGCCCAGTAGAGCACACATTTTGCCCTGAAGGATCTGTGTGCATTTAGTCATAGATTGTAGAAATACTTAAAGGAAAAGGTCATTAACAGATAAGGGGCTACTGAATCTTGTTCTTTTTTAACAGTACCCCACCAGCTGAAAATATGAAAATATGTTGTAAAATGTAAAACTGTCCATAGAATACAAGCCACTAGATACTTTGCAATTAGGATAGCCGTTAGGCTATATACATATTACAATGCTGTTAGAATAGATAGCCATATAACAACATTACACTGTCCTATTTAAAAGCGCTATTCAGTGGATTTTAGGCACTAATGCTCTGTGTAATTACAAAGCACTTTACCATTACGCCTCTGCTCGCCCATGTAAAAAGAGGGTAATAGAGAGGAGGGGTGCCAAATGACAGACATTTAACACAGTTTAAAAAAAGGAAGGAAAAAAAAAACATCCTGGTGAGTCAGTGATCCTGATCGGCCAGCACAACATCCCCTTAACAACCTGCACCATGCATTCACAGTTCGTACTTGCCCACATGCACACGGCATTCTTGTGTAAGCCATTCTGTAATAAACTTTGACAGTAAAAACTGTTACATAACATTAAAGACAGTCACAGCTTCTTTAACAAACCCACAGACAAGAAATGTCAAAAGTGGTTGTTGAACTGTTGCTTAAGAACTTAACAGGCTTAACAGAGGGATTTAGAAGCACTTGCTTAGAGTAGAAATGCTAAAAAATCAAGACACCAAGCAATGCAAAGTCAATTGTACTTGCTTTAAGAACTGTCCTCATTTCCTTTTCTAAATGTTTTTTCTCCATTCAAAAGCAAAACAACCCACTGTAATCTCCCAACTTCAAATAAAATACAGGCTCTCTGTTAAAAAAAAGGGACTATATTAGTGATGCTTGTACAAACCTGTTGCCTGGCTCTGCTTGCACAAGTGCGGCATCTGTCATTACTTTCATCCAAGACTCCATCTCTTTGGCTGTATCAGTGCAAAAATAGTATGTCCGCATGTTGGGATGTGTCGCCTATTGTGACAATGGACAGGATCAGGGATAGGAACCGTGACACACAGAGAAAGTTACCTGAAAGAGAGAAGAGAAACGCATACATTTTTAGCCCTCAGATCAAGGTTGGTGGCTTTTATACAAGATTATCAGTAAATAAAAAGAATGAAGAGCTGTTGAGACACTTAAATGCATGCCATATTTAGCAAATAGTGGTGAAAAATGCTGTGTGACGGCTTGTGAAATACCAGCTGTGGGCTTCTGTACAATCCACATAAATCAAACCACCTGAGTTTCATGCATACCACCAGATTAGAGGAGTAACTCTGCCACAATACTGTAAGACTTACCATGCAGTGCATTGTATGGCAGACACGTTGTTCCATAGTTGCTCTGTTCGCTTGCAGTGAACAATCCAAATTTGTTAAAGCCAGACACAGAAAGAGAAAAACAGAATGTTTAGTGAACAACCTCAATATCCTGTTTACGAATGTCTGAAAAACAAAAAAAGCTCTGTCATTACTCCAATTACTTCAGAATAACCTTGACAAATAAAGAACTTTTAATGACATGGCCATTTTGGCCACAACAAGAGACAAAAGTTTCGAATGAAAAATATGCAGTCAAAAAGTCATCCCGTTCCTAAATGAATCACTGTAAACTGAAGAGGTCGTGCCCTGGTCTCGTGTTTCTCTCTTTACCTCAACTCTCTGTCTCTTTCAGCCTGGGTCTAAGTTGGAATAGGAGTGGGCTGTGTGGTTGGAGAGACCTTGAGCAGACTCCTGGGCGTCTGTGTTCAGCTGTACTTGGCAGGTCAACTTTGTTGTCTCTTAGGGTTTATGAAGCACCCACAGTCAAATACTGTACACACCACCACAGATCCCATAAAATATGCCTGTTGCACTGTAAGTTGGGGTTTCCGAGTCAACTGAGAGCACTGCAATGCTCTTGTACTACACCACCGGCAGCAGCCAGCACAGACATATCACTGTCGGCAAGTGCTTTCTTTGCTTTCTGTCTTTTGCTGTTTTCAGAAATGACTTGCATTACTTCACTGTCAATCAGTTAAAATGTATTTCTATGAAAAGACCAAACATGTTCAAAGCAAAGTAAAACCAGACGGTGATTTATGTGCTTAAGAAAATATGGTGGGAATATAAGACCACCACAACTAAACATGTTTTTTTCAAAATTTCAAACAGTATACCAATAACCAGAATTACCTTTTCAGAGCTTTGTATATTCAGCTCTTGATATCATTATTTTATAAGAGCTTTACTTTTCTATTATCTAAATGGACTCAACCATAAAATGTGCAAAGTCTAACAGGGACACTTACAGGAATGAAAACATGCACTGACCTTGAAGGCATATTTTCTGTTAATGTGATCATCCACAGACAGCATGGATATATGAAAGCTTGGTAGAAGGATGCTGCCAAGTATGCCCTCCTCTTTTTCATCTGCAGAGAAAAACCAAGTTAACACAATGAACTGGGGGCTATTTTGCCAGTCAACTTCAAGTTGTCTATGATACTACACTACGCTCATTTTTAAACATAAAAAACCCCAGAGAAGCCAAGTGGATTGTGAGATAAAAACTAAATGAGGAGTGTGGTCAGATGAACAGAGTCCAATCAGTGGAAAAGACAAGCACTGATTCAATGTCCTCTGCAGCTAGGCGGCTCTAATCCTCATTAAAAAGGTAGCAGACAGGGCTCCACATTGACAATGGAGCCCTCTCCATAGGGGGGATTAGATTGACTACCGAGTTTTAAGCAGAGAATTGCTTAAGCTCCTAACTTGATATTTGCTATCTGCACTGATTACCCAAAACAGTGTAGAAAAACAAAATGTATCAGGGTAGTGACTGCTCCAGTTCCATATGTGCATTTGCTTTGTCTGCTTGGTATGTGTGCATGTCTGTTTGCGTGTGTTGACTGGGGAAGTAAAAGTCAAAGTATCTTAACACATGCTGGTAGTAACTGGGATGAATAAGTAATTTGAGGGGAATAAGGGTAACTGAACTCCGGTCAGCTTCTGGTGGTGTAAAGGTAAACTGTTGGCTATGTTAGGATTGATAGATTGATCTATTCGCCAGCTTCAGCTGTACCTCAGTCCCGCATTTATTTATCCATCAAGTCTCTGAGTCTCTCTCTAACAAACACAGAGAATTCAGCAGAACAGTCTCTGAACACAAGCTAACATTGTGGGAGATCCCGAGCGTACAATAATAGTCATAGATAACTATAGCAGATAGCATTAGCTGAGGGGCGGCACAGTTTATGACCTCACTGCCCACTCTCTGCTGATAGATGGATTTCTCAGCATGTACGTCTGTATAAAGCCTTTTGGTCGGCTGCTGTCTGTGGCTTTTGTCAGTTAGTGGGCGGAAAGAAGGCGACAGGACTGTCAGACACCAGAAATAACACAGACTAGATGTCATCCGGATCAGCAGAAATGATGACTGTATCCACATCATGTAAGCAGGGGGCATTGTGATATGTGGACTTGTGCCAGGCAAGACTTATATTTTCTCTGAAGCTGCAGTCTAACAGCAGACCTACTCTACGGTTACCTTGCAACCTCAATGATTTGCAGTATTCATTTAATTAGTTTGTTTTTCAATAGGAAAGCTCTCAAACATTCTCTGGACACAGCTGTGTCAATATTTGATATGAACATTAGTACTGCATGAGAGAGCCCAGTCAATAGCAGCTCAGTCAATAGCATCTTAATAAAAAAAGATCACATATAACACTTGCAAATGTTTTCCTACTGTGCAATAGTAGCAATGACGAAGGTTTATAAAGACAGATTTTAATAAAACTGGACTGGGACTACAATAAGCCTATCATGAAATAAAACACACTAAGACTATTAATATTCATTCAAGTATCCACTTGAGTCAAAATAGAAAAGTTTATTACTTGGTTATGAAATTTGGGTCATCTTCACTTAATGTAAATACCACACATATTTAAAAAGATGATCACGGTGAGAATATAACAGTGGTCCCTCTAATGTGAAATTAGAAGAGGATCTTTAATTATCAGCAGATCAAGTTAATTTGATGCAAGTAAGTCATATGCTAGTATGCAATTACAGAAACGGCATCATCTCTGGAAACTTGTTGCATGACTTAACATAGTGTGAAATCCAATTTCCTGCTATGCTTTCTCTTTCAACATTATGGCTATCTACCCAACCCTTGTTTAAAGCCATGGCTTTGTTTGGGGAAAAAATGATCTCTCAAACGGCAAATCAGATGACAGGAGAGCCATTTAAATTAATAAGCGTCCTCTGGTGGTCCTGACAGGCTGCTTACCACGGGGACTTGGATCCAGATATATTAGCAATTGCCAAGATTGTGACTCTGAAGGTCACAAGAACACATTGAGTTACCAATCGAAAACCACTATTACACTATTGTAATCAGTGCAACACTACTGAAACACGGTAGTAGCTGAAAGGACAGGGCTCACCTCTGTAGTAGAAGAGACACAGGTCAGACAGCACAAACCACCTCTTTTTCCACAGCTTCATCCCTGTACTGTCCTGAAAAGACACCAGAGAAATAGAGCAGTTATTTCATTAGTTCCATGTGATTAATGCTTTGCTATATGTAGCTTAATAGACTTGGTTAGTACCTTCAAACGACAGCAGTCAATTACTTTTTAATTTGCATTTTGATTTATGCAGTTTGAATTATGCTTTATAAAACAGGTTGATAACCTGTTATGCTATGCTTCCAAATGATTGACAGGTCTGTATTGTAAGGTCATGTATTTCAGCATATTGAGGTCTAAAATGTCTCCTTGGACATGCTTTAACGGAGACCGTGTGCAAGATTTTGCATTGCAACATTTCTGCCACCCAATTTGTACATATGCTTGGTTTGTGATGGAGTAAGTAATTTATTTGGTTCAGGGGAAAAAGATAATTTCTGGTATAGAATAAATGTAATAATAAAGAAAGTTCTCCACTGTGTATTTAATATAAAAAGAGGTTTATTTCTGTTGCCCTTTGAGTTATTCTTTGTTATCACAATGCTGTGATCAAAAGGGTTTTCAGACTGCTGTTTGAAAAGGATGAAGGGTAAGGAAAGGGGTATAAACTCCCCTGTTCACTTTATTGGAAAACTTGAGCAGAGTCCATAATCGTGGTTTCCACCCAGAGACAAAAGTAGGGGGTGGGACAACTCTGTCATTATGGTCAAACAGCGTGTGGGCTTCAGTTTACTTTAAATGGAAATTCACTTCCACGAACCAGCATGTTTAACACATTAGTATCAAAAAGTCACAATACCAGATGCTGCTCAGTATGTTCATAATGCAGGCACATCAGAAAAGTAACAAAAAAGATTCAAACGTATTGCATCTGTTTATTCATTACCTCCCCTAAATTCAATTAAAAAGGTGTTAGCCACTAATTTTACAATCTGGTCGCGAATAGACTTCATCAAAAGTTCTGTCAGATCTTGGTCTGTTCAGGCGGGAAGAGAAAAACGGGGCTTTCACCATCACATCAATCACTGTGGCATTTTGTTCTCCCAATGGATCAACTGAAGGGCTGCAGCTTTTTCCTCAGCCAAGGACTTCAATAGCTTCCAGGTTTCAAAGAGGCAGGAAAATAAAAGTGCAAATCCAGCTTTTATTCAGGGTAGCAGATTTGTGAGTCTTTTGCTTGATCTACGTCACCCTGATTGAGGTCACCAAAGAAATAGCAGCTGGCAGCTGTACCAAAGGAAGCCATCATGTGTTCACAAAGCTGCGCCAGGAGGCTGCAATCAAAACTAAATGAGTTTCCCACTTAGGAAGCATGAGAGAGTCCTGTCTGGCCCAGGGCTGCCTCAAGCACCCCCTTTCACCCTGCTGTAAGTAACCAGGGAGCTGTGATGAGGGATTGGTTTTTAAAAACACTGCCTGCACTGGATGACTGGCCGAGCAGAAACACTGGACAAAGAAATGCCCAGATCCTGTAAGACATCAAAAAGCTTCCTTTGTGCTTAAGACTGTTGCAGCAAATCTTACAGGGAGAGGGAGAGCTTAACCTTAGTCTACATTTAAAAAAGAGAATAGTTGTAAAAATATAAAGTTTGCATTCACAAGATGAACTAAATTCATACATTTTTCCCAAATCTCCATTTCCCAAATAAATACGTGTAAACATGATAAACTAATATGAATGTGCACAACATAAAAATATGTTGGTTTTTTTTACCATAATTAGTTATCTTCTTGTTCTGTGTTATAAATAGGCAGTTGTATTATTAATTTATTTTAGGTTTCTGTTTTTTTTTATTTTTAAGCTAAACAAAAACGCAAACATAGCAATGAAGATTTCATTGCTTTGAATGCAGCACTACGTATGGACTAACTTCAATTTAACAAGTCTCTGCAGCCGTGCTAGCAGCTCTGAGTCTGTATTTAGGCAAAACATGCTGATGTTTTGCAGGCATACTGTTTACCATGTTCACCAACTTAATTTTATGATTTAGCATGCTAACATTTGCTCATTTCCAATAAAGACAGGCTGATGGGAATGCCATGTAAAATTGACACTGTTATTACAACATATATTTTAGGTGGACATGAATGTCATCCAATAGTTGTTGAGACATTTCAGTCAACATTGCCATCCATAAAGCCAAACCGCTAGCATGGCTAATGGTAATTATGCCAAGTTACCTACTCTGCTTCTCAGCACATTATATGATTTATTTGGACTTTATTTAAAAGATCCTATAATCTTTCTCACCTGTTTGTAAAGCCAGTTTCTCTTGATTACGGGGGCACTGGGATTCCTCCTGATGGAGTTGGATCTCTTCCCAAAGTTATGAACTTTTTTGGAAAGTCTTGAGGTCTAGAAATACAGTATGAATGACAAAATAACACAGTGAGCTTAATCCACCAAAAAAGGAATTTCTAGACTTTTCAAGGCATTAAAATATGATCCTCGTGGTTTTCCATTATTTTCCTAACTTAACAGACATGCATGGTAACCCTGTATTCATGTGTCACTCACTCTTCCTGCTGGGCTACTGGGGTTTACGGCGCAGTCCGAGGCGCCTGTGTAGTTGGATGCCTCACTCATGGTCCTTAGTGGCCGTTCCTTCTTGTCATTCGCCGACACTTTGGAGGCAGATCTAAACAAAAGAAACAAAACATGCCAAGAGCATTTAGCTAAATCATCAGTCAGAAAATATAGACTGTCCATTTATGTCTAATGACCTTGATAAAAAAAAAAAAGAAAAAAAAAAAAGAATAGGAGAAAGCAGACTTTATTGTCTGTACCATCATTCCTCAGATTCAGACTCTGTTATAATGAGATCTCAACATGGGCCACCATGCCACCGCAGATACATTCCCTGTTATCCAACAGCTTTAAGTGGTCTGCAAAGTCTGCCAGGATGCCTCTAAAAGACAAAAGTTTTTAAAGCAACAGATGAAAGCACAGTAAGTTTAGTACATCTGCCATAGGATAGAACACCTTGTGAAATAAGTTGTCTCTGGAGAATAGAGACGTCCTACATTCTTTAGGAAGGGAACAACGTTGCAGTCTAGAGGGAACAAGACAGGAAAACCAGAGTAGAGCAGAAATACTGCAGGAGGGGGAAAAAAGTACTGATGTACTGGTTTCAGGTCACTGAAAACTGCCAACCTTGCACTGCAAACTCCCCCATAAAACCTGCCTATTTAACCAATGATCTAACATGAATAGATTCCAGATTATATGGAACCAGCATAAATGAAGCACTCATTTAAAATCAATATATATTCAATCATCACTTTCCATCCATCTACACCACCTAGATCAACCGTTCAATCCATCTGTCTCTTTGACACAAAACCCAAACTGTTATCACTCCTAAAAAGGAAACTCAGTCAATTTAAAAACCGTTTAACAATTCAGACCCCATGCTGTTATACTCAGGGTGCACAAACACAAAAAGGGATCACAAGGGATAACATCAGCTCGGCTCACCACAGCAGGCAACACACACACAGGATGTTCATTCCGGTGCAGCATACTGACAGATCTGATACTACCTGCAGACCCTTTAAAGAAAATGATGAGACAAAACAATGACAATCACAAACCAGCTTTGTCTTACCTGTATATAGAAGAAACGTTACAAGGTAAGGCAGCAACATCTTACTATTATGTACTTGAGCTCTTATGATTGCTAGGTCAATAAGAGAATTTCTTACATGAAAGAGAATTTTTCTTATTAGAGTTCAATGGCTGTCTTAAGTGACTTAATACATAAGGGGTTTCTGTGTAAAAGGTGACACATCCCTGGAAACACCATCAAGGAAGTCATTGGGTGGACAAGTGGGCGACTAATTCTCTCTCTCGAGTTGAAGTGCAGACAATTTTCAACCCACTAGTCTAAAACAAGCTGCTTGTGCAGAGTGATGAGTAGCCACTGAGATCTGCCTTCTTCTCCATCTAATGAGCTCGCTTTAGAAAATGAGCACTAAAGATTTTCAGCATTCGCAGTGACAGGTGGAATCCTTACTGAAGCATAATCAATGGTGTGTGGACTTGCCATCAAAAAACACACAGGTTGGGGAGGGGTGGAGAAAGTGGATTGATTTTGTTGTAAGAGACATTGCTCTATGTGATGCTCTATTTGGCCAACAGATCATTTCCAGGCTTTAAACTGCAGTGTGTTTTGTGTGTCGGGCTTTTGCTGATAATTAGTTTGGGCCTGATAATCAATCAGCATGCAGCGGAATTGAAAAAGCAGTCGGTGTGTCAAATTGGCTGCTTTAGTGTAAGAGCTGGCCTGCGACTAAATGATGCTGCATAACAGCCCTCGTAAAAAAACTTTAAAATGTCTTAAGCACTACAATAGATATTGTATGTGGGTATTCAAATATTAGACAAAAGAAAAATTTAAAGAAACATCACAAAAATAACATACTATGATAAGTATATCATGGTACTTTTGTCTATGAATAGATACACAATGATAAAGCATTGAGCTCACCGCATAATGGCTAAATTGTAGCCATTAGAGCTGTAATTAATGATTATTTTCATTATCATTATCGAACATTTTAATAGACTAATCGCTTCAGCACTAGTTTCAATTTGAACAGTGGGCATGCTTCAATCCAAATCGCACAATTTCTTGAAAAATGAATCATGCTAAAACACCAGTAGTTGTATATACTGCAAATAAAGCCTTGAGGATGTGAATTCAGAGGACAAATCTTTATTCCGGAGTATTCCCCATCTGGACCTCTCCAGTATTTATTTCTCAACCACTTACCACTTACAGTAAATACAATGCGCCCACACGATGGAGACCAAAAATTGCTTCACATCTACATTTAAAATGAAACTCTGCTCCAAGTGGCTTCCTCTATAACGTTAACATGAAACTCCACATGGAGTATGTCACTGTTCATATCCACAATCCGCTGTTTTGAATGTCTGTCTGCTTTAAATTACTATTTTCTTGTTTGGCTTTGTGCTTGTGCGGGGAAAATAAAAAACGCAAAAAAGCACCGGTCAAAAGTGAATGTGACTGTGACATAGGGACACAGTAATAGTTGTATCAAAATACCAGAGCTAAACAGCAACCATCTTTGTATTTACCACAGCTCCATGTCAGACAGCAAAGTCACTAAATCTCAAATAAAAGCCTGAGAGGGCCATGAGATCGTCCATCTCCTAAAAAAAAACATAACTATTTCTACCTGCAAAGCCGAGATGTGCATAAACAACCAGTGTTGTTCTCGTAGTGTCTTGTGGGCTTTACTACAAGACAAGACATACTAAGACTAACCCATATATATTAACGTGTCACATCACTGCCTGGTCCTGCCATGGAATTTGTGTGCCTGTGGGAGCATGTGGAGGTCTGTGTGTGCAAAAAGAGTGAGGAGGGATTAGACTGCCACTGAAGCTTGGTGCTCTAAGCACATGGGGTGGCTGAGGGTGCATTTTAAAATGACCACACAGCATTTTTAAAGAAATAACACTGCTTTCAAACACTTTTGTTTGGTGGTGAACCTGACCGTTATCTTTTAAACGAACAAAGGAATAGGAGACAAGGCAAGCATACACAGATCAAGATATCAGTGTATACATTTACAGGTTTCCAGATGCAGCATAGCACAGAGCTGGGTGATAAACCAAAAATGAACACATACCAACATTATTTACCAACCTAATTTGACGCATATCAATATGTTCTGTGAAATTACAAAGCTTTCCAGAGCTGTATCCTCAAAAAATGAAAAGCTACAACTGTAAGTCCAAATTCTCACTTTTGCTCTAAATTTCAAAATCAGTCAGCTTGGAACATGAGAGATAATGGTAAAGCTTTAGTAGTTTAGTATATTTAAAAACACAAAAATTATATTTTTAATATTGTGTTGTACCTAATATTATTATTATTTATATTTTTAATCAGTCTTAAAATGTATTATCAGTTTGTTGATAACAGGTAAATATGTGAAATTCTTGTGATATTGTTTTTTGGTCACATCACCCAGCTCTAGCATAGCAGAGGAACAGAGTCAGGACTCTTACCTGTGTTCACGTAGCCTGTACATCCATAAGAGCATGAAGGCTTGCTCACAGTCAAAATCTCTGACAGTTTGTTAAAAAAAAATGAAGACTTAACTGAGCTGTGTATCACAAAGGGCATTATGATCATACTTTTTAATGCCTTGTGTTTTTGTTTTTGTGACTCCAAAAACAAGAGTGAATTTAACGCTTCTTGGGAAATCTGTAAATGGCCTACAAAGTGGAATGAATGGCAGTGATAGAAAAGATCTGTCCAAAAGCTCAGCTTTCATCAAGGATGTACAGCTAGACCTTCAGCTCAGAAAAAATGAGTAGTGATCTCCCTGCGGTTAGTTTTGATTGAACACAACAAAATGTTCAGTGCACTTTATGGGACTTTGAAATGCAAATGCATTACAGGACATCAAGCAAAACACCATTCAAAAACAACCACAGTCTGTTGTTAGTGTGCAACAACAAGGATTGTTAACAGACAGACATGTTCAAGTGTTTTACATAAAAAACAAATGAGGAGAAAACACAGGTATCTACTTCCACCTAATAGTGTATTACCTGCTAAATGCTGGGTGACACAATTTCCCACAACTCACGCTACAAAACAGAGGAAAGACACATTTGTTGAGAACGAAAGTTCAAATGTTTTGACAAATTAGTTTTGGAGACCAGCTGCACATTGACAGTTTATGGTGATTTTATGTACTAAATCTAGACAATTTACCATATCCAAGACAGTGAAAAGGGTTAAATCAATCACAAACCAGGAAAAGCCAACATCCCTGTTTTGTTAAAACTTGAAAATACTGAATATAGAGTATACTCTCTTTTAGCTACAAGGCTGCCCCACCCCTCAAAATTACACAATTTACCATGGATGCGTAAACAACACACTGATGACGGACTTTCATTTTTTCTTTTTCCAGTCCTAGACTGGGATACAGCTGCAGTCTCCGAGAAGAAAAGGCAATTTGTCTTTTCTAATCTGTTAACTCAGAACTAATCTAGGTTTCCCTCATATGAATTACTCATATTTCCCCTTTAGTTGTGTTTGTATGCTTTATATTATCATCATTATCACTACATCTTAAGGTAGGCTGAGTTTCTATATGTTATACTTGACTGGTACTGAATATTTTACCAGTACTGAAAGCCAAATTTAAACAAAACTTTGTGTTTTGGGTTTACTTAAAGTTCAGCTGAGATTAGGCAGTGATTTTCAGCCTTGCTTCTTTATCCCTGTGGCAGCTTAAATCCGTCTTTGCCTTTTACTACTCGTCCAGGCTGGAGATTTTCCCCTGTATTACTATTGCTAGAACACAGCCAACTTATGGAGATAACATACTGTAATAAACATTAAACTAACAATGAGTCAAGTAGTAGGTTCAACACTTTGATGTTGCTTTTCCAAAGTTGACCTCTAATACATCTCATATAGATTCATTTTGCAGGTTATCTTGCAACAGTAAAACACTAATAGCTAAATTAGATATCATCTTGCAGCGGCAGGTTGTGCCTTGTAAGCGCCCGAAAACAGCATGAGATGTGAGAGTAACCGCGAGGGAAGGAATGTGTCAAGAGAGTGCAGTGTGACAGTTCTGGCGCAACAAGCTTCTTCACAACCATTTTCCAATTATTCCATGTCTGTGGAACAGAATGCAGCTCATAAGAAGTTGGTGAGACAAAAAAGCTCACTATATCAGATCCTAGTAAAACTAGGATTTGAATTTCTAAGCCACATATTTAAAAAAAAAAAGAAACTGGTGCCAATGATGGGCCATCAGGGAATTCACCCTCCACTAGTCATTGGAGTTTGGCCACATTTTCCCACATGGAAGTGAAATTCTATGTCTTGAAGTAGAACATATTTCAATTAGAAACCATTGCTTAATTAACAACACTGACACGACTTCAGTGCGATATAAAAATATAACATTAAGGAGAACCAGCTATGACAGGGGTTTCTGAGGGGAGTAAGAAACTGAGTGGAGCTGATTAACATCGTGCAACATTAAGCCGAGGTGGCTAGGATGGAAGATGAAAGCTGAGGCTAGTGTCATGGTGTGGGTTGTAATGCAAACAGGCTTGTACATGTATATTTAGTGTGTTTACAGACTAGGACACAGAAATAAATTTGAGTGGGAACCTGCAAAGGAGGCCAAAGTTAAAGACTGTACATCTGTGTTGGACATCCTGCTAACATCTGGACAGAGTACTCGATTTGTCCACTCATCACTATAAATGACCCATGGGTAGGGTTAAAAAGTAAAAGTGGGTGGTAAAAGAAAAAAATATATATTTTGAGGTAGAAAGACACTGACTGAGTTTAGTCTGACATATTCGTAGTCGTTATCCTTGAAGTGAAAGTTCAAGATGACCTAGTCATGTGGGCAGACATGTGATGACCGTTGTGCTGAAAGCAGTGTAGATGATCACATGGACAAAACGTTGGAGGACATATTCATGTACTTATGACAACTGAAAAGGCCATGACCTCTTGTCCAGGTCAAAACGAGGAATGAACTGTGAATCACCGCATTCCCACTAGCTGATGTAATACATGATACAGTGGCTTTTTTATTGTCAGTTGCTAGTATCAAGACTTTTCCATACAAAAGGTTAGTTCTTATTTCTGAACTGGAATTTGTTTATGAAGATAGATAATGAATACCCCAGTGAATACAAAAGGCTTTGAACTGAAAGGGCAGAACCGCAACTAGAGGGTGGCAAGACGCAGACATGTGGAGTGTTGCCTACACATCAGGAGCTGCAACAGCGTATTGCAGTGCTCAAAAATGCTACCCAGTGGCATTCTAAAAAGGCAAAAACAAGAGACTTACTGTTCGTTGATGACAAAGATGCAGTTGTCTTGTGAGGGTAAGCTTGAGACAGGATGCTTGCAGGTCACCTTCCGCTCATTGTGACTATTGAGAATAGGGATGGAGAAAAGGGGGGGAAGAAAAAAAAAAGTGATTAGTGTTCGAAAACAGTAAAAAAAATAAGCCCATCAATAATACTTGATCTATTTTTTTAAATGGTCGATAAATATGCAGCTTTTATTCCTGAAAAACCAAACATATTTTCAAAGAACTCCAGCTGTAAAGGGTTGAGAGAACTTTACCTGCCAAACATGAGAGCAGCGGAGGTTTAGTTTGTATTGGCTGGGTAGAAATGGGAATACTGAGTGGAGACCGGACAGCTACACAATGTGGAAATAATATTAGCAAGCTGTGCCGAGGGTGGAATTCATCAATCAAAAACTAGTCCAAGCTGTGAAACTACCAGAAAACCTGGTCCAACCGGATGTACACTGGGTTAGTGTGACATGAGAACAAGCACTCGTACCTCACCAAAAACCAGACAAAAAGAAATAACTGGAGCATATGGGGAAAATAACAACTTAAGTAATCCACAAAAAGACAAGCTATGGCATTAGAGCCCCAAACAAAAGCAGAAAGATTCTACATAGGGTATACATATACCATCCTACACTCAACATCTAGTGGTAAAGGTACGGAAGATGCCAATCCACCCATCCTATTGGCCAATTACAGCAGCCCACAGTCACTTCCATCCTAACATGACACACCAGGACACAGACCACACAGTCTTTTGAGGAAGGAGTCCAAGAAGTGGAGCCTTTACAACAACAGCAGTTTTCCAGTTAAGTGGAGCCTGGTCAGTGTTGGGCATGATCTGGATGGCCTGGGGACACAAGACTCAGTAAAGTTTCCAGTAAGAATTACACATTTCACTGTTCCTCATTGTTACTAGTAAACCATAAACCAAGTTTTTGTTTCAACAGTGTTATTGAAACAGTTAATCAGCTTCCTATCTCATAACCTACAATTTAGAGACGGAAGGTCAATAGTTATGCGATTATACGGTAAGAGTTACAGAGATTGGAAGTTCAGAAGAGGATATTGTCAATATATTCATAAATATATTAACAGTGGCAGAGATTAAACAAGACATTAGACAATGAGTAAAGAGAAATGCTGCAGTGTCAACAACAGTCTACTACTACTACTGGCTTTGCAGTTATTCTATATTTCAACTCAGTCAGGCTGTACTATAAACAGAAGAGAGTCCAGCTACAGCCCAGAAATAACAGTTTTTAAACACGGGGTACTCGTGTACTGAAAAGAGCAAATACTAACCATGAAATGGGGGGTTTAGTTTCAGTTTAGCCTGGAGAGCAACAGTCTCCACAGCTCTGGTCTATAATTACTGGAGGCACTGTTGGCAGCAGTGCACTCTGTGCGGTCTTTGGGCAGAGCAACGGCACCATTTTTCTTTGGTTTCCATTCACACATGCCTATACTGCTCTGCACATAGATTGGCTACAGATTCAAAAGAAAAAGAAAGGATGTCTGGATAGGTATTTATGTACACAGGTGTGGGATGAAAGAATGATGTTATGCAAAACTGGGCATAGGTTTTAATAATCTGTTCCAAAGTATCCAATAGTTTAGAATATTTTAGCTTTGATACTTTTGATTCCTTTGCAAATGGTGACTTAATGCATGCACCACAGGTTTGCTTTTATGTGGTACTTTAGCCATGGTTAAGAGGAAAAGAAGGTTAAATATATGGGTGAATTTTGCCAACCTATTAATTGGCAATGCATGCTATTTCATTACAGGACACTAAAGTGTTTAATACCTTTTAGCATATTCTACCCTGCTTTACCATTGTATTTACTTTCATAGGTATAGTCTCTCTTATCGAGTGACAAAGCACTGTCTACCATAACCGCATATGCTTATACTGCCTTTACTGCAAAAACTTAGAGCGATGTATTACCATGTTCCCTGTTAAGAATCAGAATCAGAATCAGAAATACTTTAATAATCCCTGAAGGGAAATTGCTTTTTGATACAGTTACAATGCTCGATAAAGTTATTGAAAAAAGAATAATAAACAGTAGAAAATAGAGG
>JAVQJD010027221.1:0-13110 GCA_036023655.1 Nannoperca australis | reverse complement strand
ATAACAACGTTATCTCAGGGCACTCAATCACATGGAGCAGGTCGAGACCAACTTCCAGATACACAAAGACCCAACAATCCCACCATGAGCAGCACTAGGCGACAATGGCAAGGAAAAACTCTATTTTAACAGGTAGAAACCTCGAGCAGAACCAGGCTCTAGGTCATCTGCCTTGACCGTGTGGGTTGAAAGATGGGACAATGTCACATTTGCCTTTTAGGAAGTTAAAGCGAGGCTATGTAACTTTTGAAAGACAAACATAGTAAATTCTTTCGCTTACAAATTAAAAATTTCATTCATGAACACACCCGTGCCCAACTCTATCCCCTTAGGACATACCTTTCCGACATCAGAACACTTTGAATGCCGTCCAGTAGAGACATGTGCGTCTCACTTGTTTAGTTTAAATAGAAACATAAATGCTAACTGTTTCCCCCTGCTTTTATTCTTTATGCTTAGATAAACTAATTGCCTCCTGCCTCTAGCTTTTATTACAATACTTTAACTGTAATATGATTTACTTTCTCTGAAAAAGAAATTAATAAATAGCTGCATGTTTGCTTATGCTTGTGAATATTAGGTAGCCCTTTATACTGTAACGGCTGTTTCCTGATCCTGCTGGGAGTACATTTGCGCTCTTCAAGAAGACTAAGAGTCTCAGTCATGCGTACCCATTAACCCAACTTAATGGAGAAATACTGCAGTGTTCAGACAACTGGCTGCAGAACTGAGGCACACCGCTCCTGCAGAGCGTGAAGGGGAGAATGATGCTTGCTGTCTTAATTGGATATCATTGTGTTGCTAGTATCAGGGGATGATAAAATAAACAGCAGAGAAGGCATGGGGGTTTTTGTGGCACTGTTGATAAGACAAAACAAAGAGTGAATCTTGGCTTCTAGATGAATAGACCAAGTATGAGCTGTAGAGATTTTTGCGAATTCATTCTTTGGTTTCCAGACGCCTCTAAACACTCTTCTGCATCGCAGCCCTAGAGTTCACATGTAAAACCTGTGTTTATAAGTACTTTTACTCTGACAAACATCACATAAACTGTTTGGTTTGTAGCGCTGTGTGCCACACAGGTAATGGCCTCCTACTTCTGTCTAAATGAAGGAGATCAACATTTCCGTGTGGCTGATTACTTGTTGATGGTAAACCATTAAGAGAGTGAGTCACCGGCCTTCTGGGGATGTTGCTTTTTCATTTTGTGATGAAGGCTGATGCTGTAAAGAGCAGGCTAGTACGAGAACTTCAAGAGCTAATGTTTCATGCTGAAGGCTGTTTTTTATATTAACATTTAGATGAGAAGTCATTCAGGTGGCTTGGATCTTGTGAACTCTTGGTGGTTATCCACAACTGATTAGCTACTGAAGTAGACATGTTGCCAGTGGATGTGCATATTAGCAGCCTGATAAAATCAGCGATATTCACTAATGATAATGCACTTACAAGTTTATTTTTCATCCACATAGTGAAATCCACACCCAAGATGCAATATGCAGTGTAACACAATCCTATAAAATCTGACTGAATATAATCTTTCTTGTGCTGTTTTCATATTCTGAATTCTTGTTATTATCTTTTCCCTGCAGCTTTGGTGGTGAGATTTCTGACCAGACGCTTCATCTGGGAGTACGACCCGACACTCGGTAAGACTGCAAGATATCGGTTTGTGTTATTACTATTGACCACCGACACCATTACTACTGCTGTCCCTTTTTCTGACTACTGCAATGGTAACTGCAGCAAAATTTTTGCTGTTGCCATCAATACTATGTATCACTACTACTGCTGCTGTAAGCACTTCTGTAACTACCACATTTATTCATTTTCAGATTTTTTTGTTAATACTTGTACACAGTTGTCAGAGTCAAAGTAATAGTTTGACATTTTTGGAAGTACTTGCTCTCTTGCCAAGAATTTGATGAGGATAGAAGCTAAATATGAAGCCCGGCTAGCTTGGCTATCCTTCTGTGTTTACTGTGTGTAAAAATGTCAATTGGTGGTTTTATCGCAAGTTTTATGGCTGGAAATAGTTCTTGATCAGGCACGGTGACTTCCAACAGTCTCTGCTGGCCCTGAAAAAGTCCTCAAATTGTAACATGTTAATTAGAGAGTAGTAGAGATGTCGGTGATTTTTATTTCCATTGGATAGTCAGGCAAGCTGTTTTTCCTTGCTTCTAGCCTTTATGATAAATTAAGCAAACCACCTGCTGGCTGTAGCTCAAAATGTGGTGTACAGATACAAGAGCAGTACGAATCTTGTCGTCTTGTCAGATTGAACTAATTTCCCTGAAATGTCAAACTATCCCTTCATAGACACTATATCAAAATCAGCAGTATCAGGATTAAAAATCACAAAAATATGAAAGTAAGTGAAGTGAATAAAATGTGAATTATTTCAAAGCCCAACTCATTCAACCAGGTTTATCATCCCTCATCAGTGCATAATAAAGAATTGATTTTTATACACTGATGCTGATTAAGCTAGTTCCCTTCACTGTAATTATAGGGCACATCACAGGTGCTTTTCATTTTCTGGCTGTACACGGCACGTCAGAACCTCTGGATTGCTCACAGGGTGCTCTCCTCAATACCATGTCAGTTTTTAGTGATATGAGGCGCAGCAGCTCAGCAGAGCGTAATTACCGTAATAAAAAAAGAGCCCGTTCTCTCTTTTTTTAATCAATCACCTCTTCATGTAACGACATGATGATTGCAATCTCATAGTCATTACGGCCCCTGCTTCACATCATAACATATGACTGGGAGATTATTGAGATACTTTTAGCTCCCAGGGCAACGGCATAGGAACACTTATTTTTTTAGGTATTGAATGACTTGTTTTAAAGTGCGACATAGATTGAAATTTAGGGCAGAACACATATACCTGTTATTAACATATCAGTATAAATAGATTTATTTGCTTTCCTCAGAATTTAGCACAACAATAAAAACCTAGACAGCTTTTTGTAATGTAGTTTACTGTTACTGTGTACCAGCTTCATACATCATGTGTACTGTATAAACTTCAACTTCACACACACACAAGCAGAAAGGGGCGATAACTGCTTGTTATTACTCCGTGGTTACCAGAAGAGCTGGCGTCACAACCAAGGAAGCACAGCTTGAGGTACATAATGGAAATAACAGCACCGTTGGAGGGTGTCTGTGATCAATCAGACTGCCTGGCTGAAATTACCCATGAAGTCGTTGACATGTTATTAAAACTATATTATGGGCACATCACACAGGTGGGGTGTGTGCGTGCCGAGTACTAGTCTTAGAAACACAGGGTTACTGCCAGAACGTGGGCTACACTTCATCTATCCCAATTGGCCTTCCAGTGCCTACAACTCACCATTTATTATCTACCTATTTATTTGGATCAGGGTCATAAACAAGCACAGATGTTCTTTTCTACAGTGAGAAATCACTGGTGTTCCCAGGCCTGCTGGGACATGAAGTTCTGTCAATACAGTTAGGCAATCACATGCCATGGAGGGTTTTGTTTTTGTAGATTTTCGTTCCGACAACAGACCATGCCACATTTAGCTGATTAGCACACATTCATCTGTACGTTGCACTAGGGATTCCATGGTGAGGACATTTTCCCATCGTTAATAAACACGTGACAACACCACTGTTATGACTGATGCTACGTTAGCAAAGAAGGAAGATAAGTCAATAAACAGGGATATACAGCTTTTTTTGGTAAAATTCAAGCACTTTTCTGTACTTTTAAGTTACCTAAAAGTCATATTATGACATCTAACATGTTACTATAAATGCAATTGCAAAAAATAAAGTTATAAGTTATAAGTTAAAATATTAGAGCAGATGGTTGCCCGGAACGGAAAAACACCCCCTTGTCATTTTGGAGTCTATGCCAGGCAATCTAGCTCTGCTCTGCTCCACGCCTCGGGTGAGACACCAGGACACAGCAAACAAATATGAAAAAGGTTTTATCGTTTTGTTTGAAAGTTTAAAAAGATTTTGGCCGACTGTGTAGATGAAACAGCAGATTATGTTGATTACATTCAAATTCAAGCACATTCCTAACCTTGAAAACACAACGGTTAAAATGTTTCAAACATCTATAAGCTCTGTAAATGATTCAACTCTTTTTGCTTTCAGTTTTTTGTTTTCTAATTTCCGGCCAAACTGTGGCTTCTTTTGATATAAAATTGTGGATAAGTAACGATGCACTTAATCGATGCATTAAATCATGTGTTGACTTTGGGCTGGTACTAGCAGATAGAGCAAGTGTGCACACACTCAGATATTACAACGTGACCAGTTGGATCTCATTCCCTGTAGCACTATGGGAAACATTAGCTGTTGAGAATGCAGATGGCCACTATATTGCAATAGTCATTTCTGTCCCTGCACACCATCGAGTTACATAATCTAATTTCCTTTGGCACACAGAACTAAACTGGTTTGGAACAACAACAGTGCTTTATATTGTATCACATATTGCAGAGGGAATTTTCTGCTGTGAACATTTTGGAAATAATGTACTGTAAAAGCATGAGTAAAAGAAAAACTTTTTTTCTCCTGGTTACTGGAGAGGTATAGGGAAGCCTGCATTGATGAGCTACATCAACAGACTTGATTCTGTTGCCAGTTTTGACACTTTAAGACTGGCATGTCACTTTCTCACGAACATTGAGGAATTATGAGGGACGAATTTCTTGCTGCCAGGAAAATGACTGCTTTTGTTTTTCTCCAGGACCTTTAGATGGGACGGTTGGGCAGGTTAAATCAGCTGGGCCCTGCCCCCTGTCAGTGCATTTCGCAACAAATACACAGAGGGGTGGACGTGGACAGATTGGGTGCTGTTTGCAGCTGACAGAGTGATGACTCCTGAAATAGGGCTGTCCCATGGGTCACTGTGTGAGACTCTGGTTCTCCTCCTCACAGATGCTTCTCATGCCTCCAGCCAAACAGCTATAAATCACCACTCTACTTCTGCCTCTGGCTCTCTGTGACATTTCATTCACATCACAGGAGGCAGTTCATCCCCCAGAGAGGTGTGCACACCTGGGACACAGCGGGGTGGACGTGCAGAGACTGGAGCAACAACGAGCTCCGAATCTGCTATTTTAAACTCTCTTTTCTATAGTTGACAGGTTTTTAGTGTCATCGTTTGTGGTTTCACGTTTTTGAACTTATCATTGAGCTAAATCTAGAAATTTTGTCAGGAAGAAAAAAGGTAATTTAAAAGTTTCCATTGTTAGACAATTGGATTTGAACAAGCATCCTCATATTAAAGATTTAAAATATATAACTTTAAAATTCCAATGGAGGTAATAGGTTTAACTACGTTTATAAGAGTTTATAATGAACAGTCTTATGCCTCTACCTCAAAACAGACTGCACTGTAGCTAATAGCTTGGGAAAAGTTAGCTCACTTAACTGGAACTGTTAACTAGTTATCTGGAAAATTAATTTAGTAAATATGCTAATGATAATTTTAGCATGACTGATGTGGCTTACAAATAGCACCGCTTTTAACAGTGTTACAAACTATATCAGTACTGTGTGACGAAGCTAGTAGTGACAAAGTAGTGCAAGAGACTGACTGATGCATGTTTTCTCTTCGGGAGAAACCTGACTGGCTTCCACTGCTGCTTATTCCAGCTCTTGTACATACTCGCTGCCCTCTACACTTTCCATACATGCCAAACTGAAGTCATATGCCAAAGAATAGCGAAGAGATCGTTTGGGAACTTTGGGGCTCACCAGATTTGTTCATGTGTCAGAGTCAAATGGTGCATGTTAGCCTGTAGATATTCCTGCTGACTGCAGACTTTGGTGAGACTTGCTGCTACAGTTTGGTTGACAGTTGAGACTACTTTCTGTGCTTTCAGTTAGTGTTTTGAATTTTGATTTAAATACCTTTACTGTCTCCGGGTCAGTATTTATGCTACTGCCATGAAACGACACAATGAACAGAAAAAGTTCAAAGTGGTGGGAAGAACAAGATGTAGCAATTCTCCTTTAAGATTTCTTTTAATACCCCTTTCTTGACTTAATAAGTTTCTAATATGAACCATGCATCAAGAAATAGCAGAGCAGACAGGACATGAGTCACAAGCTGAAAGCAATTGTAAGACTAGATTCATAAAGTCAAAAAGCTTTAAACGAGCTGGCTTAAGCCCTCCGGTTGAGATGATGCCAGAATCCAGCAGAATCTCTTCTTTTACAAGGAGGGTTTCAGGGGCTTCAGTGCTCTGTGCGAGGTGTTTACACAAATGGGATTTTTACAAGGGGGCAATTCAGGAGATATTTTCTGAGCTGTTCAAGGTGGAATGAAAGGTCTCGGTCAGAGTTCACACCTGTGTTCTCGTCCCAGGAATATGAAGCTCTTATCCTTCTTTTGAAACCAACTATAGGTGAAGCTCAGGTTATTTGAGGTCATTGCAGGGGTCAGCCATCATCTAGTAACCAGGAAGGAAAACGGAAACGTGATGCGCTGTCTGTCTGAGTCAGGCAGTGATCATCAGTGATGTCCATTTCACACATAAGTCTCTGACACATTGTAAAGACAAATGCATTTGATTTGGGTGTATGAAGCTTGGCAGCAGGACTCAAAGTTTATATAGGTAATCTGTGACCTGGAAGGACTAGAAAATAGCAGCATGGTAACCAATCAACACCTGATATCTATTGTTTATTTATTGTAATGTAAATAAATGTGAATTTAAACTACAGTTGCATTCCTGCAGATCAGTGAATTAATACTTGCATTAGCTGATCAGCTATAATGATGCATCATTGGTTGCTCACCAGCTGATTAGTACGATCAGCATTGTGCAGTCAAATAAACATGATGCTGACTAATATTTTCAATATTACAGAAGGTACGATTAGATAAGAAGCAAAAGTTTGGGAAGTCTTGCACAGAGTAATCATAAGTTTTATCTGTGATCCTCTGAATCATTCAAAAAATTGTAGGCGGAATTATATTAGCCACATAAACAGTGAGTCTTCATAGTGTTGTTTTATTTAGTAATTGAAAAATGCATGTTAGGAGTCAGGTGTCAACGTTATCACATGATGAGTCACATCAAACTGAATTTCTTGAAAATAGATGAACTATTTTGTTCTCGTCTTACAGAATCAACTTATCGTCATCAAGCCAACATTGATGATGAGGTTGTCACCATGGAGATTCTGGACACTGCAGGGCAGGTGAGAAAAATTACCCATGTGCCCCTAATCCAACTTCCCCTAATCAAACATTTGTATTTGTCAAAACTGAAATATCAAGACCTGAGTTCTCTACCACCGTCTTCAACTCATCCCTACTGTACTGTACGCTGACGGGAGAGGAAGGATTATCACAGTACCGTCCTCGATAAGGATTACTACTAATAGAGTACTAGTGAAGTACCTACCAACATCATTTATTCTCCACTGCTGTGCTTCCAGAGACATGTAATAGATGTAAGTTCAAATGAACTGAAGCACAGTTAAAGGGGTACTTTCATTAGACCACCCTTCCCAGTAAGTGCCTGCATCTTTCAAACTCTATGCCCCTAGTTTGTAACGCAGACTGACATCATGTTTCTTTTAGAAAGCTCCCTTCAGAGCCCCGAAACATTACGCACAGGCCGAGTAGTACTTTCCACTGAGTTACTGACCTTTCTGTGTAAAATCACATTTCACAAATTTCCATATTCACTTGTATTTCCAACATAGTTTACTGAAGATATAATGGGTTTTTTAAATTGCAATTTTGTGTGGCAAATGTATTCATCTGATTAAGTTATGTGGCTGAGTAGTGAGTTTTATAATGTGCCTGTAGCTTTACTTCATTGCAATGAAGTGAATCAGGTGTTCTAGGTGTCTGTGAATTGTGTCATGTGATGTCACTCGAGTCAGTTGGGGATGAAGACCTCTGTAGCCCGCTCCTCATATCTGCTCAAGGCTAGCGGCTCGGGGCTACATTAGCTGCTACAAGTGCTAACAATCTATGAATGAACTGGTGGTGGCTGAGTTGCATTGTGGGTTCTGTAGGCGGAAGGTTTTGGCAAGGAAGAAGAATGCATGGAATAAAAAAACCTATACCTCTGGTTCTGCAGCATCCATGTGTCTGGAAATGTTATACAACTGCAATGTCTTAATGAATGAATTCTGTACGTTACCAAACGTTTGGCCGATCCTATGAGATTTCAAGACACGGCTATATATCAAACATCAAACGTATAACTAGACATCTTCCATGTACTAAACCAAAAGAAACACACATATTATAACATTATATGTACTTCTTTATACTTAAATAAATGGCACGCCCAATAGAAGAAAAGAAAATGCTAAAAGCCTAAAGTCTTTCCTGATAAAATATTTTTTTCCTCTTCTCCCTTTCTTCAAGCAACTCCTTATTTAAATGTCAGGAAAGTATTGTGTTGTTCCCAGTGGAAAGAATAGAAAACAAACATAAAGATGAGATGATGAATGAATAATAAAAAAAACCCACTTACATTTCCAGAAAGCACAATGAACAGTGGTTTAATGCTCAGGCAGCACCTCACCTTTACTCTCTTTTCTTAGAGATAATTGACAATTATTTTGGAAAGACACTTGTTTGAAGAGTTGTAGGAGTGGATATGAAACTGAATGGAACTTAAACATCGTCATTTCCTGCAGTCTGACAGAAGCCTTGCAGGATCCTAGCCAAGAGGGAGAGCTTGCGCAAGTCCTCTGGCTGAAGATAAATATGCTGCAGTGCTGCGTAGGTGTTCTGCTGGCAGCTGATTTCCCCTGCGACACTTCAGCCAAGTCATCTCTCTCTCATTACATTGTTGTCTATTTTCAGTTGGCATCAGGATGAGGTCTAAAGGTTTCCAGACACAGCTGCTTTGGATGTCAGGTCTCTGCTGACTCTGACTGTATCAAAGCATTGTTCTAGGTCTGTCATGATTTGTGGAGGTGGACTGTTCATGGTAACTCATAAATTCCAAGTTCAAAAGTCGGTCAGGTATACAAACGTCAAATTTTCCCGTCTGTCCTCTGGAGAGATGTGGTAGTTTTTTATCTTCCCTATCAATAACTATGAGACGTGCCTCCCCCTCCAGTCAGGTTACCATTTATGATTCTGCCACACGACCAGTTAACAGTGTTGATGTTGATGTTTTTCAGTCCAAAATTGCTTAAACTCTGCCCAAATTGATTTATAAAATCATTTTATACTATAAAAATACAAATCAATTCATAAATACTACCAACAGTACTGCTCCAGTCTTTATGCTAAGCTAAGCTAATTGGCTGCTGGCTGTAGCTTCATATATTGAACAAATAATTTAAGAATTTTCAATACTGGAGTTACAATTATGTTTAATACCAGATTTGTTTGTCTTCATCTTAGGAGGACATCCAGCAGAGGGAGGGTCACATGCGTTGGGGTGATGGATTCGTCATCGTATACGATATCACAGACAGGGGAAGCTTTGAGGAGGTAGCGCCGCTACGAAGTCTCCTAGAGGAAGTGAAGAAGCCGAAAAACGTGCCTCTGGTCCTTGTGGGCAACAAGTCCGATCTGGACCACGTCCGACAGGTGGGCACAGAGGAAGGCGAGCGGCTGGCAGCTGAAATGGCGTGTGCCTTCTACGAATGTTCAGCATGTGCCAATGAGGGTGGCGCCGTGGCCGAGGCTTTCCATGAGCTGTGCCGTGAGGTGAGGCGCCGCAAGGCCGTGCAGGGCAAGGCCAGACGCCGCAGCTCCACCACACACGTCAAACAGGCCATCAACAAGATGCTGACTAAGATCAGCAGCTAGGGAAGAGCAAGACTACTGTCTGATGACACAAGAAATGTAAAACCTTCTTATGTAAATGTTTCTAGCAGTTATTGGCTCAGAAATGGACAACATGTAACTGATGTGATGTGGAACGTGTTCTTTACTTATTCCCTGATCATTTTCCATCAAAAAAGGTCCCAAATGCCATATGTCTTCCCTCTGGAAGAGGATAATGATGTCATGTTTATTTGGATCACAATAATCCTGGATACTGGCGAGATATGAGATGCTTCATGATGAGTCATTGATATGGCGAAGTTCTCTTTTTTTTATCCTCTCATCTAACTCTTTAAATCAATAAATAAGCCATATGGCAGTCTGAAAAAGATGCATGCAAGCTGTTCTATTTAGCATGCAAAGAATCTGAGCATTTATTGACGTTGAACGAGAAGATTCGTAGATTCCTTTCTGTATCTTGTCTGTAGGGGGATATTGTAATGTGCTTCAGCCCACGTGTGCAACTTTTCTGTCAGTGGTGGTCAAAGAAAAATAAGACCGGAGAACTATTAGATTAAAGTAGATCCATTTTTCATCCCCCATGTCAACACAAAAGAAATGTCAAAGCCTGTCCCTCTAACTAACCTAATAATTAAGTCCACAGCGCTCTGTTGACATTACATGTCCTGCAGTGGCTCCCTGTATGTGTCCACAACATGTGTACTCAACACCTTTTCCTTTAGGAACTGAAGCACAGGTTCAGAGCACGCTAAGACATGCCGTTTTCTCTAAACCTATGAAGGGAAGCAGCTGCGGTCCATCGCAACATTCCAGGGATGTTGCCTGTAATTTTAGTATTGTAAACTACAGTATGTATGATAAAGTATATTGCCTTAAGCACTGCTGTGTCTTAGGTGTGTACAGAACCCAAATGTGTCTACAGTGGAAGATACTGTAATTGTTGAAATGTAATGTTTTTTTTTCTTTATGTACGTGACCTGTATGATCAAAGCAACCAGCTGTGCACTTGTAATTAAAAACTGAGTTATATCCCACCAATCTGTCCTTAATGAGTCCATATGTGAGCACCATCGCTGGGTACATAATGTTCTACAGAAGCACGTAGTGATGAACTTTCATCATACGTTTCAAATAATAATCAGTGTGATTGACATGGACGCCTTCAGCCAGAACATCAAATGTCACATTTACATAGTGACAGTATCCAGACTGTTTAATGTATAATTTATACCCAAATCCTGAAAATCGTAAGCTTTCTAAGGTATATGCCAATATACTGTGCCGATTCATGTTTTAAATCTCAGCCTACTTCCTTCTGTATGTCAACAGATTCAACAAACCTGAAGTGCACAGACAATAAAAGAAGACAGTAAAATATCCTGTCAGGTTTTCCAGCCTGGATTAGCTGTAATCAGGGAGAAGAAAGACAACAATGATTTCATGATGTTTTAATAGATTAAAAATAGAATCTTATGTCTGATTTTTTCGTTTTTGTTTTCTTGAGGAATACTGTACAGTCTTACAGCCATATCATTATTTTCTAATGATATGAAACAACCTGATAAGTGGAAATCATTCTTTGGCTAAACTGTATACATACGGAGGGATTATGAGAAAATGGGCATCTGGGCACATACATTTAAAGCACCCCCCGTCTCCTACCAAAGCACTTGCTATGTTTTCCGACCTGATTTACAGGTTATCCTCACTGTAACTGTAAAGTTCCGTTGTTGGTTGAAACTGAACCTGAACTTCAGTATTTCGTTCACACTGCAGATCTGTCTCTCTGTCTCACACACACACACACACACACACACACACACACACACCTCAGAAAATACGTTTCCTTCTCATGTAACAGTCACTGACAATACTGGGTGGATTACTGGTACTGTTAAAGCAGTCCAGCAACATTTTTTTGGCCAATAAGGATTTCAAAATATACACCTCATTTTCATTTTTATTGCGTTGAGGCCTGAAATTAAAACCTAGTCAGTCAAACTTTATCTTACTGTCCCATTTAGTAGCCAAGAAAATTAAAACTGTTACTAAGATCTGACACAGTATTAAAAAAGTGAAACCTTCGCCCTTTTATAAATAGATTCCTGACACAAAAACAAAAACGGTTTTCTTTAGTTTTGGTGAAGCAGATAGGAGTGGCCCAGCTATCTGGCAGATAATTACTAGAGGCAAAAATCCCATAATAACCAGGGAAAGGAGCCACAGTGCTCCTCCTCACCCTGACCAGCTGGAGACTGTAAAGGACAGGATTTGCCATTGCTGCAATATGAATCCTGACTGTTTAAATATGTTTTAAAAACATTTGTGCTCCCTTTCGGTTCTAAACAGCACGTGAAAAAACGTAACATTTAGTTTCGTCGCTGAAAATAAAAGGTGACAGTCTTGCTGTGTCACACACAACATAAAGATGCGTGGATGTGGGAGACCGTTGCATTTATGCTTCTGACACAACAGGCTTTTGGGCAGGTCGATCAGCTTCCATCACCGTCCAGCTGTTTTGAATGTTGCTGGAGCTTTGCCTTTCAGCTGTAGGGTCATACTTCAGATCTGATGCCCCAGGTGGCCAATAGTCCCTGCAGAGTTTAGCGTGTGCTTTTAATTAGTCTCAAAACCTGCGCACAAAAGAACCAGGCCTGCGCACGTGACACGAGCACACAGAACAGTAAACAGGAAAAGCATCCTCACGAGGGAGTATCTCTGCTCCACGTAAACAAGTTGACTTTTCAGACTTTGGTTGATAGAATCAGGGAGGGAAATGAACTTTTAAAAATGTGAACATCTACCAGCTACTGAAGGACAAAGGTTCACATTCACCAGCCACTCAATATTTAATCATTATTTTGTCTTAAATCACTTTCATATTTTACCAGCATTTGTCCGGTGGCTGGTGCTAATTTACCACCCTGGATGGAATCGAGTGTGGCTGTTTCCCCGCCTTCTAGGCGCAGCAATCAAATACTGATTTGGACGTCAATTACCATGGCAACGGTTGAAGCTTCCAAACATTCAAGGTAGCCCCTGGAAAATATTCACACATAACATTTGCGAAAGACAGCTTTTTTGTGGTCGACACAAATAATGTGATGATTGCATTCTCCCACTATTTCATGTTTTTCATGATTAAGTTTAAAGCATTCATTCACTAGCAAGGAACAAACCATCCATGTGATACGTTTGAAAGATTTATTGAACAGAGGTACATGTCAAATATAAAAGTTGTAATGATGGTTGAAGTCCACCGTTGCACCCGGGTAAGACGAACCCCCTTCAGGACCCTACCGAGAGAATGGAGAAGAAAGAGGAGAAAGAACGGGAAAAAC
>JAVQJD010027216.1:0-21976 GCA_036023655.1 Nannoperca australis | reverse complement strand
AAACAATGTAAACTGTAAAAGTTGTTGCAAAATTATATTTATAGTATAAATAGAAAATGGTGGATTAAGTATCTAACTGCAGACTAAATCAATTAAATGGTTCCAATTAAAATTATGTTTAAAATCATCACATTTGGGACTCATCTAGTGAATTTACATTTTTACTGGTTGACTGATTTAACTATCTTACATTAAGATGTAATTAAGGGTTTCATTCTAAAACGGGGGTATATGGGTGAAAATATGAATTTAGATTTATTTCTTTCATTATGCTCGAGTTTCCAGAAGCAGCAATTAAGCATTCAATTAGTGATGATACAGAAAAGAAAAAATATGGAATGCAAACTAAAGTTTTATATTTATCATAATGGAAGCAGAGCAACAGGTGACAAATGGTTCATGGCTCAAGTTTCATGTTCCAGCGTTCCAAACATACTGAGATACTGATAAATGCAATGTTTGCCGATCTGGTGATGTAGAGTGCTTCAAGTAGAAAGCTGGTAATGACACATGTCTGTTCAAGAGCCCAGAGTCCACGGCCTGAGGCTGAATGTTTGTCTGCACCACCTGCTTGCCTCAAGATGTAGAATCACAGCTTTTTTTTACAGGGTATCTGCACCCACGCAGTACTGCACTCTATACATGTATTGTACTAAGGCTTGTAAACTTGGCTGATTGCATGACAGGCGTGGATAATGTTGCTATCTTCAAGAACTCTCATACTCCAGCTGTCCTTTTCATTCTTCCATTGGTCGCTGCTAACATGACCGTATTCAAGCATAAAACTAATTGACCCTTACTTTATGTTCCCATGTGCCTCGGTTGTCTAAAAAACATGTGAAATCTGATACCTTCGCCACCCTGTCAGAACACTGAGGCCTTATATCAAACCCACAGCAGCTGTTAGTGCGCAGGTGTGCCTTTGGAAACCTTGTAGACACAGATTGCTCTGTGTTGGATTTGTGGGTCACAGAGTAGGTTTTCTCATAAACATGTGACATGATAATAATTAATAGCCCTACCACGCGGCCTTATTCCCAATCCCCAATTAATTCAATGTAAATACGCAGCCTTCTGCCACCATTTCCATCATATTTTATTAATCCAAAACGGGAACCAAACTCGAATTTGAATTAAGAACCAATAAACAAACTGTGTTTACCTCACAGGTGGTGTTCAGTCGGCACTGCAGCCCATGTGACATCAAGGAGCTTCTGTGTTCCTCATCTAACATTCCTAGGTTTGTTGTTTTATTTCCTCGTTTGTTTATTTATTTGCTCATTTATTTATTCACATGGAGATTACATCCATCTATTTGTGTCGCTGGGCGTAGTTAAAATTTCCCTTTAACAACCAAGAGCTATCACATTGAGCTGAGCAAAATATACCATACAACACAGCAAGCTTATCATGCAGTCAATCAGCCAATAACATACAACCAACATTTGCACATAATAATCAGACATACTGCATTAGTCACGCACACCAAAACAGACAATAATAATGATAAAAGCAATATGTAGTCATCGTCTGCCTTTAGTTCTGTTCAAAAAATTCTGTTCAAAAGCTAAAGTCTTTGTTGTGTCTACTTTGTAATATATGATATAAATATTATATTCTAGGCATAATGCACACATACAGTTTTGTGTACAGAAGCAGGGATACTACACTTATTAATACCTTTCATAGCATAAATGCAGATCATAATGTTTAACACTGCTACACCTGAGGGAAAATAAATTACAATATTTAAAATAATTTACAGTTTAAGAAATAATGGAAAACAAAAGTGGGGGGAAAAGGGAATAAAACTTGGTAATATGTACTTTTCTCACTTTCGTCCTCTCTCTTGCAGGAACACTGCCATCATGATTGTGGACCCAGAAGGTGCCTTGGTCTCCATAGATCCCACCATGCCCACCAACTCTCCAAAGTAATGATATTGTATTTGTATAGAAATCATATAATAACATTTCACTTATGCCATATTTTCCAGAATCCACCCCATTTCACAGGCTTCAACATATTTATTTTGTTACCTTTGAAATAGTAGCTGACAAAAGAATCTCACGACAAGGTTCATTTAGTAGCTGTTCCAGAGCTTTTGACCACATTTGCTCAACAGATACTAAATGAACCCTATGGTGAAATTATTCTGTCAATTGTAATTGCTTTGCAACAACAAAAGAAAATTTGCAATATAAAGAAATTGCTGATGTCAAGAATTAATCAAGAATAATAATAATAGATCCTCTGATTTCCTCACAGCTCTTTGTACAAAGTTGTCCCTCTGTCTACTGGTCAACTTGGAGGTAACCTATCAGCAACAGCTTTATTTCCCTTCACTCTAACTAGCTCACTAGCACATACAATCATGCACCGACAGCACATCCACTGTGAACGTAGAAATGAGCTTGAAAATACCAAACCTGAAAATGTGATTGCGGTTCACAATGATTCACCAGGAGTGTACTTCTGTTTGCAGAGAAGGAGGACATGTTTCAGAACGTGTTGTCCCAGGTGGCTGAGCAGTTCAGCAGGTAATGCCTCAGTTGTTTATGTTAGGTTTTGGCTAAAGCCTTCCCTTCCCCACCCTCACACATACCTGGCACACATATACGTGACACCAGTGACTTTCAATGATAATACATACTGCAACACATAGAGGCAAATTAAATCAGGCAACAACGTCTTATTTTGTCATTATGACCAATGAACTACGTGAAATACATGCCATTCTCTTATCATTTTCCTTTCTTGTCATCTGCTTTCCTCTCACAGAGCCTTTCGCATCAATGAGTTGAAGACTGAGGTCACCAACAGGCTGGCAATGCTGGAGAAGAGAGTGGAACGTAAGTGGTACATTTATTGTTTGTAGTTTAAACTCTAAAATCCCGTTCTGATGCAAAACAACCTGACATGTAAATAAAACATAAATATAACATAGTCATTGGAAACACATTTCTTAAGGGAAGACAAACTGTGATACTTGCTGTCATCTTGTTTCAGTGGAGGGCTTGAAGGTGGTGGAGATTGAGAAGTGTAAAAATGATCTGAAGAAGCTACGGGATGAGATGACTTCAAGAGGTGGTGGCAGGTGAAATGAAGAAGAAAGATTGACAATAGACATCAGATGTCAACAGAGACCAAGTCATCAGTGTCATATAAACATTTTTTGGACTTCTTTCCTTTTAAATTCAGAGTAAACTGTCCGTGCAAATACAACTTCTCAGATGATGGAAAGAAGGTCACTCCTAGACGAGATGTCCCCAATTATCCAAAGGTATGCCCACTGGGACTAATATCTTCATTACTACTAGAACAAGCGAACACTTTTTGAATCTCTACAGTGTCTTTTGAAGTTCTGATGGCCTTGTTTATTTGGCATACACAGTACACACTGTCTCAGGAGACTGTCGAGGCACTCAAGAAGCCAACATTCGATGTCTGGCACTGGGAGCATAACGAGGTTTGTTGATATTGCGTCTCCATAACTCAACCAGCCATTTCCATTCCGTGTTATCCACGTGACTGATGTCTGAATGTCTTTTCTCTTCCTTTGTGGCTGCAGATGCTGAGTTGTTTGGAGTACATGTACCATGACTTGGGACTGGTGAAGGAATTTAACATGAACCCCATCACACTCAAACGCTGGCTGGTAAAGTTAGAGCAGTGACACATAACTGAGCATGTGGATACATTGTATACTGCTATGTACAAGGTGCAGAGGGGTTGCAAACAATAGTATCAGTGCTCCGACACAGATCACAAAATAATTATCAAAGGGTACGAGACTGGAAATACTTTTGATTCATGATTCAGCAGTCAGTCAGTGAATGAATGAATGATTTTTTGTCTTCTAGCTGGCGATTCAGGAGAACTACCGCAACAACCCTTTCCACAACTTCCGTCACTGCTTCTGCGTTAGTCAGATGATGTATGGCATGATTCACCTCTGCAACCTACAGGTATGTTGCATGTCTGTGAGTATGCGTGTGCTCATGCATTTCAAGCATATGATTTAAGATATTGATCCAGCATTTAACGTTCACTTTTACAAAATGTGCTGTCACAAATAGAAAGAAAATGACACACTAGGTTAGGTTCTAAACATTAAAACACCATTTCGTGCATCTGTCTTTGAAATACCAACCAATGAATTTCAAGATTTGGCAGTTTGTAATAACACCTTTTATTTACGCTGTTGTCCAGGAGAAGCTGACTCTCACAGATATGGGAATTCTAATGACAGCTGCAGTGTGTCATGACCTGGACCACCCCGGCTACAACAACACGTAAGACTCACTATTCGGTCTGTGGGGGTGTTGACACAAAGAGCAATGCAGATGCCCATTGACCCCAGTGTGTTTTGACATCCTCGGCACAACACTGTTGTCAATGAACTGTGAAAGTAGTTCAGCATGGAGAGAGTTCAGGTATGAAAACACGCTGATGATGTTGTTTTTGGTCGGGGTTTCGAGCAGACGAGGACCTCGGGCAAGCTTCATGGGAAATGCACTTCTCAGTCCATCCATTCACCTGTGTTATCCATCTTTCTATCAGGTACCAAATCAATGCTCGCACCGAGCTGGCAGTGCGCTACAACGACATATCTCCACTGGAGAACCATCATTGTGCTGTGGCCTTCCAGATCCTTTCTCTTCCTGAGTGCAATATCTTTGCAAATGTGGACCCTGAGGCATTCAAACAGATCCGACAGGTGAGATGTGCATGTAAAACTCTCACAAGTCCATTAATGACAAGCTATCTTAGTTTAATCTCCATCCCATACAATCTTAGATATTTACATATTAATCTAAAGACCATTCTTGATTTTATTACTTAAGTGTAAGCAAATGTCATGCTCACATCTCAAGCTTTTTTGCTCTTATGTTTCCAGGCAATTATCACTCTCATTCTGGCCACCGACATGGCCAGACACGGCGAGATACTAGACTCCTTTAAGCAAAAAGTGGACAACTTTGACTTCACCAACGAAGAGCATGTGACATGTGTAAGTAATCATCATGCCTTACAGGATCACGTGGCATATCCATTTGACATGAGCTGTTTACTGTACTGACCATTCAAGATATGACCTCAACACAAGCGGGCCTCTGTTGAGTGTGCTGTAATCAGCAAAAACCAAATGGATTGTATTAGTGTAATTGGAAAAAGCTGTCACATAAGTACTGTTGATGCTCTAAGACAAGGTTGTGTGTGTTTATGATGACTAGGCTTCTTTATGCTTTGTTTTATGTTGGGGGTGATGTGGCATGGATGTTTGTACCTACGCATGTGCTTGTGTTTTCAGCTGAAGATGGTTTTGATCAAGTGCTGTGATATTTCCAACGAAGTGAGGCCAACTGAAGTAGCTGAGCCATGGGTGGACTGCCTGCTGGAGGAGTACTTCATGCAGGTGACCTCAACCAAAGCTTTCACATAACTTGGAAACCCATCATGTCAACTATGCTGAACAAAAACAAAGCACATTGTGAGCTAACAAATGACAGTAGTTCTGCTCGTGTGCTTCCCAGAGCGACAGGGAGAAGTCTGAGGGTCTCCCTGTGGCTCCTTTCATGGACAGAGATAAAGTCACCAAACCCACCGCTCAGATCGGATTCATCAAGTTTGTCCTCATCCCAATGTTTGAGACTGTCATGAAGGTAGGGTACTGCCTGTACTGATGTGTTCTGTTATACATACACAAAGTGATTTACAATTAATGCTCTTACTGTGGTGTCCAGCAGCTTTTCCCTCAGATTGAGGAGATCATGGTTCAACCTTTGAGAGACTCTCGTGACCACTATGAAGAGCTGAAACAGATTGATGATGCCATGACAGAGGTAGAACTTATTCTATTCTGCTCTATCTATCTATCTATCTATCTATCTATCTATCTATCTATCTATCTGCACGGTAAGCTGTTCAAACCAACACATCTTTATGTTAAACTCTTGCTAAACTATTTTCAAAAGATGACAAACGTGTCAAACTACATGTCTTTAGTCACTTGACTGAGTTGTATCACTGTTACAACCAGCTTATGTTCACATAGACATACGTGCCATTATAATGTTCATCCTCCACATACACTTTCTCTGACCTCCCTTCTTTTACCAGCCAGCTACTTTGGCTATTACATGTAATTGTCTGTATATTGTAAAGCTGTTAATAGTTTGTAGCACTAGGGGAAAGGGACGGGGGAGGTTAAAGGCATAGTTAGACATTTTTGGAAATACGCGTATTTACTTTCTTGCTGAGAGTTAGATGAGAAGATCGATGCCATTCTTATATTTGTCCATTAAATATAAGACTACAACCAGCAGCTGGTTAGCTTAGCTTAGCACAAAAACTGGAAACAGGGGGAAACAATGGTAACAACTCCCCTCCCCCACCAACCAGCACCTCTCATAGCTCACTAATTAATACATCATTTTGTATTCTGTACAAAAACCGACGTGGGGCTATGTGTTGGACTATTTCCTGGTTCTAAGTCAAATCAAGTCAATTAAATTTATATAGACCAAAATAACAAATCATACATTTTCCTTAGACACTTTACAATCCGTACAAAATATGACACCCTTAATCCTTAGACCCCTGAGGCAACCAGCAGAGACTCCAGGAAGTTTGGGCCCAGCCAAGATATAGTCCTGTACATAACCCCGTAAAACTGTGAATTTACCTGTTTCGCTTTCAACAAATTCTCAGCCAGACAGAGAATAAAGCGTATTTCCCCAAATGAAACATTTTTGCTTCAAGGTGGTGCTTTTGAATTTGGCAGTGTAAAACACCATGAACACCATAAACGATGTAAGAAATGCAATTTTAAGAAAATATTAACTTTTGTGAAATTGTAAGTGACATTATCTCAAAATCAGAAAATTATTATTATTATATTTTTTGTGTCAGTAATCATACAGTGAAAATGCCATATTGTGTGAAAAGGGCTGGAAATTTGACTGCTTGCAGCCCGCACACGCACACTTGCAGTAATCACAGGCAAAACTGACACTTCTGCACACTTCTGCTACCAAATTTAATTTATTTTGCAGCCTTGGGTGGGGTCACACACACACATACATACACACACCCATCAAACCACTTGCTAACATAAAGGTGTGTCTTTTGTTCAATGAGGCACAGAAGAAAAAAACTGAAAATATGTCATTAGGCGGGAAGAAGAAGTAAGCTCTGCAGTGAGTGAGTGCAGTGGTATCTGTGTAAGTAAAAGCAACTGACTCCTTGGTTGTGCTTTAGTGATTAGTGTTAGTGTCATGAGTGCACTCTGTCTCTGCCTCTCTCTGGCCTCTCCACAGCAACCCTCCTCTATACTGAACTCTATCTACAAAAGCCAGACCTTTATGAATGTGCAGCACTTTCATCACTTTGGATTCGCGTTTTAAGTTAACGCCAAAGGAGTTCATATCAATTTACTCACAAAAAGGAAAGCCTACGGTGTAATCCCGTTTAGTCGGCTCAAGCGAAATTGGTTCAGCGTGAGAAATTCTTGGCAAATGTGAGGGTCTCGGTTGAAAAGAAGTTAAACAAAACAACTAAAAAGAAAAAAGGAAGAAAGAAAGGTTCAACAGCTTACAAGAATCAAAGACATTCAAAAGGAGAAACACCAGAAAACTCTTAAAGTTAACATAAGCAAGCACAATTCTCGGGTTAAAATATTTTTGACATTTGAGCTCTTTTTGATTTCTGCAATATCATCCTGGAATATGACTTAATTAATTTAGTTGTTGTCACGGCTGAAAACAAAGTGTTGAAATTGTTGCTAATTTGTTTCCCACTTAAACACCATGTTACCCTTCTTTTTTTTTTTTTTTTTACAGTGACAAGATACAACATTTTCTGCACGTGAATTGAAACTATAACCTCTTTTCCGTCATTTTACTTTTCCACAGAAATAGAATGAAGTTGCCGCTGGACTCTGAGTAAGTTTTGGCTTTCCACATGCGGAAGCCAAATCTCTCTCATAGCTCTAAGGCAACTTCAGTCCAATAGCCTTGCTCTGTGGTGGATGATAACAAAACAAACTTTTGATGGTCAGGCATGGTTTGTGCTGATCTAGGCACAGCTCTCAGTCAATGAGTTGTTTTTTTGAAACCTAGTCTTAGTTTAACATCCTGCTGTTTCTCCCAGACTAATCCAAGCTTTTATTTTATTGCAGGGGTCTTCTTTTGTGATCAAATTAAGGAAAGACTTTAAAAAGTGTGACTGAAACCTCACTGAAGACGTTCTGCGCTGCATGCTGAAGGTGACAGATGGATCAGGAGGGAGAGAAAAGAGACTTCTTGGCTACATACTGACCTAAACTTAGACGTCAAGGTGGCATGTTTTGAACTTTGACTTAGACTTTTACACTGGATGTAACAGAGCGGGACCTGGTGACCTCTCTGTATATTTATGGGTTTTATGTTGTTCTTGTAGTGCCACAAGAGTTTGAGACCAGTTTCTCTAAAAACATAACCTAAACCCTTTCTTCAATATATATATACACAATAGCTGCAGAATGGGCCACAAACAGAAAATGATTATTTCTTGTTTCCCAATTTTTTCAATAGAAGAATTAAACGCACACAATTGGGATATTTCACCTCACAGTAGTAATACATTTTTGATTGATATGGAGTGTTTTCCGATGAATAATGCTGCTTTGTCCTGTTACATTTTTGTTCACACACAATGAGAACCAAGTCTGAGTGTATTCTCTTCTACTTCTACACTTTTTAATAAAACAAAGCCTCATAGGGGCACATGTTGTCCAACGTGTTACGTAATGTGTCCTGTAAAAAGTTTTAATATCTCACAATAGATATAAAACTGGGCTTTGTGTGTCTGTTCATCTGTCACACCCTGAATCTTTATACATAATGGTCAGACTACACACACGTCTTTTATCTTAAACGGGCAGGTGTGTTTCCACAGTAATGCAGCTTAAAGTAATAAAACTGATTTAAAAACAACAAATGCTGAGCAAGGTTTGTTAGAGAAAAGTTAAAAAGACACTTGGATAATTTAAATGAGTCTAATAAGAATCATACACCGATTCACCGAGTGAAGGAGGTTCTCTGTGAGATGGAGTTTATGTAAAGTGAAAGCTGACCTGCTGACGGTGCACTTCAATAACCTTCAATAATAATGAAAATGTCTGCTAAAGGCAAAATGAGTGGCCCCTCCTCCCCGGCTTGGAACTTCCTTGTGGTTGCATGATTACAATCTGACACCTGGTCGTTTTTATAGAGTCTCCCCCTCACACCCTTCGTGCTGTTATTGGCTGAGGGCTCCACACCCACTGCGCAAAGGTTGACACCCAGAATCTTCCCACACACAGCAAAATAAGAAAATACAGGCAGAGGGCAAGGCCTCTGCAGATAGAGACACCGCCACACACATCCAGCGGGTCATGAGTGATGTTTGAGAGGGATTATTTTTGTGTGAGTCTATACATCCTACTCAGTGTTTAAAATACAGTAATTATAATACAACAAATGGGCATACATGAACCCTTCATTAGTGCTTCAAGATGACTTGTTAGATATTATCTTCATTAGCAGATGGAGATGGCGCAGTTGTCATGGAGTTGAATCTGTTGCCACGTTGTTGTCTTGCACTTTCAGGACTTTTCATCTGTTTTTAAATGCTCATAGCAGCTGTTGAGCTTGCTTGTCAACAGATCAATCTCCATTACATCAAGGCCAACTTTTGCCGCTGATGAAGATGACGTGATACAAAGATCAGTAAAAAGCTAGTAAATGAACCCAGAGTTGGGATTGTTTTGTTGATTACTGACACGTACTGATATCATAACACACCACAGGAAGTGCCTATTTAGATCGCTGTGGCAACATTTTACTTACGAGCATTGGATTCAGTTAATAATGACTTATTTTTACAGCTATTAAAAAGTCAAGAATGTAAAAGCAAGCACAACTTATTTTTTTTATCAACGCAAAACAATCTGTTTCCACCTACTGTTGAACATTTGAATGTTAAAAATGTAACAATGATACATAATTGTCAATGGAAGATGTGTTTGTACCATATATATATATATGTACCTGAGAATTATGACAGTATGACTTCATTTGACCCACATGTGTAAGGCTGCATGGTCCTTGCATCATTATTTGTTGTGCAGACATTCCAGTTATGCATGGTTCTTTATCCCATCGTCCTGATTGACATACATTTAATTGCCACATTTTAGACTAGAGGGCTAGAATACAGTCAAGATGTGTTGAAATATGATTAGCTATCCCGCTGTGTACCACCCAAAGGTGCCACTTACCTCAGCCCGCACCTACGCCCCCTTCTCTCTTCACCGTTTCCCTGAGCCATATCAGATCATGGTGGTATCCCTCCAGCTACTCCATTGTGTTTTTATTGCTGTGTTTTTATGGCAAAATGTTGCCAATTACTCCAGAGCGATTTATTGCCTCACTCGTTGGCTTCTTCTCACACACACTGAATACCACCTACATAGCTCTGATGAAATCATATTTATAACACACAGTATGAATCACCAAAGGCTCTACTTGTACTGCATCTTTGTGTTCAGGTTTGTTTGTGCACTCCAAAATAAAGTGGGAGAATTAATAAACTTCACTTTCACTCCTCAAGTCTGTAGCTTCATTTGATAAATGCCATTGTTTATTCACATGTTAATGGTATGATTCAGGTTTTATTTAATCAATCTGATCTCCTACTTGTAAGTTGATGATCTCAAAGCACTGAAAAAAACATCAGGAGACCACATGTTGATGATGCGGCTGAGATGAGAGAAAGTGAGTAAACATATTTGAGTGTGAGTGTTGTTTGAAAGAATTAAATTACCCATCTCCTTCTGCACATAGCGTGACAGGGCGTATTGACATTAACCTGCGGGAATGATCTGATGAAACAACATGCTGTCTTATCGTAGAAGGATACTGCGCAGCACTCTGCTGCAAGGGCAATGATTAAAGCACTGCAACTAACAAAAGCTGTTTCTTACTGTGAAGTTAAGACAATGTTCACCACTTTTATTATATTTCAGTGTCTCTTACTGACTTCCTTGTTTATAAGAACTAAATGCAGAAGGTTTGTTACAATGCATAATTGTGTCTTCTCTGTAAATGAGTGACAGCATGATGTGCTTCCAACGTTCACAATCTCTTAACCTTTCAGCTCCCACCTCAAAAGATTGAATTGCTCAGGTTTAGCATCCACCCAGCCTGCTAACTTGTGACTCAGTAGGCTGTTAGATGTTTTTATGAGTGCAACACTAATTAAAGTAACTGATATCTAAATCCCTTCAGTCGCCTTGAGGCTGGGTGTCACATTATGTTAAACTGCCACAATACTTCAATGGGCCGTTATGTTGATATGAAAGTGAATCCTGTGTCCATTACAAAAGCACCCTGGTGGTGGTAAATGAGCACGTGTTCATTTCGCCTTTGACTGCTCTTTCACGATATTGGACCTTTGCATGCAAAGGAAGGTGTGGCACTTCTGCAGTGACATTTAATCAGGGGTTTGGTACGTGATCCACCCAAATTTAAAATCAAGACAGCAGTAGTTTCATTTACTTATCACAACAATACGTGCAAAGGTAGATTTACTCAAATGAAAGGTTTTTTTTATGTCTGCCAAAGTGAAATGTGTACCAAAAGAAAAATGTTTGACTTTGAGGGTATAAAACGTAATTTATAATAATGTATTTTTAAAATGTCATCATTAGTGTGGTGTAATGCACAAAACCTTGGTCATGTATTTTGATGACATGTCATTATCCTCGCATTCTGTTGCTATTAGAAAGGCCTGTTGTGACATTATTATGTAATTTCCATTGGTTTATAGGAGACATAATGGTTGAGCACTGCCAAAGGAGCCCTTAGCGGTTCTTCGATGTTTCTAAAAGATTTGCTGGTTAAAGGGGTGCTGCAGTGATTTAGTATTGCACTTCCATTAAGTTGGTCAATTCACACGAAGCAGATTAAAAGGAGAACAGTCAAAACTGAAACAGCAGAGCCAGAGATATCCTCACTTTTAGACTGACTTTAACTGACCCAAGCCAAGATTTTTTCCAGACTTTGTAAAACTTCCTCATAGCCACAAAAACATTATGCAACTGTTTTCACAGGGTGAGTGGTACTCCCAGTGACAAGGAGCCACTGTGTGCGGGATTTTTATGTGATTAAACAATCTTTCAAATTATTCTGATGGCATTCATTTTTATTCGTAGAAAACATATCTAATCCTGGTGAACATTGGTGCAGTATGTACCTTCTGCCTATTCATCTCAGTGTCCCCAGGTGGGATCCATTCAGGTCTGTGTTTGACTCTTTTCATTACCACTTGGCGGCGACAAAGTTAGAAATGTTCAGATTGTTGCTTTAATTTTCATTATTTGTTATTTTCCCTTTATTTACTTGCTGTACCCCTGAGTTCTTTAATTTCCACAATTTACCTCAGATTAAAGTTGAATTATGTTGCTTTGATTATTCTACATGACGTGTGAAGGTGCAGCTTTAACTTATCTCCAGATCAGGATCACAAATCTGCAGTGGTGGTCTAACAAATCTTGATTCTGAGCCAGAAGAAGGCTTAAAATACTATGAGAAACCAAAAGGTAATGTGATCCAACTTAAATTTGTTCTGTCTAGTCTTATCGCAGCTTATCAGGTAAAAGCATGTGAGAAAGACGTATGGGGGAATGTTGATTAAAATCCATAAAATATTCAGTTTGCAAAGCAGCACAGAGAAGAGAGAAAACACATCCACTGTCTGTTGTGTCTGCAGTGTGTGTGTGTGTGTGTGTGTGTGTGTGTGTGCGTGCGTGCTGTGCAATGAGCCTGTTTTGACTTGACCACAGTATAGGCAGTCATTTGTTAATGGCAATAGAAATGGATGGTGCGTAATGCAAGCTCTCGTTTGTTCTATCATTCACAAGTGTCTTGGAACCATCTCTGAAAAGTCATTTTATAACTTCATGGGAGTTCTGCAAAATTCTTAAAAGAGTTGGATTTACAGGTGTAGTTCTAGTTACTGGCGTACTTATGGCCATCACAAAGGGAAATGTAATTTTCTATTTCCTCCTTTCCTCCCATTTTTCTCTTTTTCTAACTACTTTCCCAGGTCAAAACAAACCGTGGAGAATTCCTAACAGCATGCGCTCCTCCAGAGGTTAAGGTAAAAGGGCATATTTTGTGTGTGTGTGTGTGCTGTCAATTGAAGTCTTGCAGCAGGAAGCCGTGGATGATCCATGACCTAGTTTCATGAGAAACTGGGCAAAATACAAAACACATGGAGTGGAATCAATTCTGAGTGCAGTACTACCAAGCTGTTTTATTACTTTATTACTTCGATTTATCTGTTCTTCATCATGTATGTCCAACTTGTGTTTACAGTAAGGTGAATGAACTGAATGTATAAGCTGTAGGATTCTCTGTAGGATTCACACACTCTCCATTTGTCTTTTGTCGGACCGCAGATTAGAGTGTGGCGTTGGTCAGGGGAATGAGTCAGCCACGGAGGCTTTTCTCTGCTGACCAGACAACAGCGAAGCCCGGACCTGTTTCATGTGAGCAAACACGCACGCAGACAAAGCCATGCTTGTGGGAGAGGCAGTTAAATCATGAGGGATGTCCCATTCCCCTGACTGCCACATTCAAGAATGCCCAGTTCCTTATTTGACCAGTGGACTGTGAGGACACAAGCTAGATTTACTGAAGACAGTTACATCCCTGACAAGAATGGCAAAAAGTCAAAGGTCACAAGCGAGAGTTAACCCTAAATTCTGGTCCTACACTTTTGTGTCTGTGACTACGTTGTGGCCGTGGAAACAAAGAGAAGTGTCAGATGCCGTAAATCTGGGCACCAAAACAAAATTGTTTTTCTCTTCTTTCTCTCTTAGAAAACACATCCACTGTGGCGCTCACTCTGCAAATAACTGTCTCTTTGATTGAGCTCCCTCCTTCCTTAAAATATCCTTGTTAATGTTTTTGGGTTATAGGTTATAAGATGTTTCAACAGCTACACTTTTTTACAAGGTAGGAAGACCTCACACACTCAGCCACAGGGCTCTGAGACACCTGTGCTACATCCTGATAAAACAGGTCTTAAACTTAAGACCATGAAGATAATGCATTGGAAAGTGCATTATATCACCTTCCTCACCCTCCTTGTTCGTGTGCTGGTAAGAATCAAGGTACAAACAATATGCGGACATACTGGTGAAGCTCAACATGCTCACGCAGAGCTAAAACAGTGCTAAAAACATTTCTTTATAAAGTGTCTTTTGCATTGCAGCTGCCTGTTTTCTGATGATGTGTCAATCCATCATAATATCACATGTCAACGCCGCCCCGTACAGTTGGTTCTGTTTGAGGTCATTGCAGCGTTTAACTATAAGGCAACATTGACTTGAGTAAATACTGAAATATCTGATTTCCAAAGAGCTGTGCACAGAGGTTATCTCAGCTCAAGTATCCATTTCCTGAATACCAGCATCGCTTAGTTAGTATCCGTGGCTTTCTCAGCAGCCTCATGCGGGCAAGACCCCTACGTTAGTTACTTCTGCTCTGGCGGTACATGTTATGGCAGAATGGCTTTACCTAAGCCTGCATGCTCTGTTTGTCTGTGTTTTTCCTGAAATGTGATAGTTTTGGTCAGCATTATGCAAGATGCTGAACTTTAAACAGATGTTGTAATTCGTGGTTGCAAAGGTTATTCATGCTCCATCAACAAAATGGACACAAAATATATGCTTAATCATAAGTTTCTGTCAAAGGCAAGGTTTTAATGAATTGTGAGCTTATTCTTTTTTTTTTTTTGGGAGAAAATAAAAACAGATTGGAGCTCACTGGTTAAAGGCAAACAAAAAACTAAAATTGGGACATGGAAAGATATTTTTTTTCCATAAGCTGTCATGGCTGTTGTGAAACTTTGAGACATATTTTCTTAAACTTTAATTCACATTGAAATACTGCAAAATAGAGCAGTCCCAGTCCCTGTGGTTATTTCTTCATACTTTAACATTATTGTATATGTTGAAACAAGAACAATAAGTCTATATTTACTATTTACATTGTTGTGTTTCATTAGTTCAATTAAACTCGACACATAGCAAAACAAAAGCATCACTGTCATAAAAGTCTTAATGTTTCCCCTCATTTACAGTTTACAGCCTTCCAAAAACAGACATTTTACTGGTTTGCTGTTTTTCTCGGGAGAAGCAGTTAAATTAATAGTTCCCCCAGTCAAATAAAGCGTCAGAAATGAATGATGTGGATTGAACAACACCATCAGGTCAAGGAGGTAATCATAAACAATTACAAATATGTTGATGACTTAATACTCTCATTGGCATTACTCTGATTGGCTTGGATTTGTATTTTGGTTTATCTGATTCTTTTGTTCCAGACCAATTTACTGAGCTGTGAGCTCAGTCTGGCAACTGACAGTTGGAAATGCTAATCCTAGCGCATGAAAGAGGCCCGGCAGTTCACTGAGGGAGAGGCCCGCACCAGCTTGTTTACAGCGTGATAATCTGGAGCAGGCATCTTGATTGTGTGCTGGCAGAACATCAGCAGCCGTGCCGTGACTCCTGGGCCACCCGACAATTACATTGGCCTCTTATCTATATGAATATCAGGCCTAATGACAGATGGATGGAGTGTAGTTACAACAAAAAAAAAGCTCACCAGCAGAAAGTACCTTTAAACTAAGGTGTTCCCTCAGTAAACGCAGTCTGGGTAATAGCATGGGGCTGGAGTGGAATTGAATTAGGTTTTGCTTTAAGTGATGCTAATCACCATTAAAAATATGTTTTATAATGGTGGTGAAGACTGCTGTTTGATTTTGTTCCCAAATACAATCTGGTTATTGAAGGGCTTGTAACACTGGTTTAATCATTTTTGAATGGGCGCAACATCAAAGCACAAACAAGCGGTGAGCACAACACTGACATATTACCACCTTTTGCGTTGATAGCAAAATTGGTGGCCAGTAGTTACTCATTTGTGCTTTGCAGCAGATACATAACAACATTAGCAAATATTTGGAGTAAAGTTTGCTGAATGTAAGTTCAATACTGACTTCCCATTTAGCTCTGTTTTGTTCTCCACCCACTACTGCAGGAATTATCTGGCTCCTAAACTGGTAAATGTTCCACTATGTTTACCAGTTAGTTGCTAACTTTGTGTGTCTGCCATTTGGAGCAGAGAAGGTAGTGTACACTTGGTTTTTAGAGCTTTTTAGCATGAAACTGCTGCGTGCTGTGGTCGACAGCAACGCTGGTGCAGTGAGAGCTGAGAGGAACTGCCTTAGTACACATAAACACTTAGTGAGCAGTCAAATGTGTTTTCTGTTTCTGTTGGCATTTGTTTTCTCTCGACAGTTTCAAGCCCACGTTGGGACTCAGTCACTCACAGCCTGCGTTGTAGCTCATTTCAGTTCTGCCGGTTAGCAGTGTTGGCTCAAATGGGCTCCCTCCTTCTGTATCTTTTTGCCCGTTCTTCTCCCCAATTTGGAAGAACCAGTTCCAGGTTGTTTTCACTGCTAACCGACACCCCTGGGAGGCTGTAGACAGCCATGTGCGTCATCCAATGTACATGAAACCACTTCTTCTCACCTGAGAGCAAGGAGCTTCACGTGTACTTGCAGGAGACTTCAGAAACCTGAGCAAATGTCAGCGATAGAAGCTGGTTCATGATCTGTGTGCGGCTCTCAAGGACACTCATACTCATGTACCTTATAATATTAGAATAAGGGCCTCATGGTATAAGTATAATTTCTCTTTAAATTCGCCCCAAACGCCAACTTTGTTGCTCAGTAATTGTCATACTGTAACCTGTAAGAATAGACACACTGCAGAAAGTGCTTTGCAACCGCGGCTTTACTCAAAGTTGTAGATATTTAGTAAGAAAGTTTACGGACAGAGCAAAATGTTTCCCACGAGAAATAAGTGCCATGCATATAAAATAAGGGTTAATTGCTAAACTGTGTTTGGTGATTCACCTCTGAATGACTTCCAGCAACCTTATTAAATGCCCCCCACAGACAATTAGCAGTCGTTTCGACTTAAACCCCAGCAGGCCAAGAGTTTGATTAATTAAATACAAAGGAGATTCTCCCTGTATCCTGAACAGATGTTTTCTGAGTCATGTGCTTCCTCAGAACCAGGAGACTTTAATCAGCACCATCTGATAAAGAGTTGCTGGAGATTCTTGGCCAAGTATCATCTACCTTGAAGCTACCCATTTTTCCACCAACAACACACTGAGTCTATTGCTGTCATTTCTATTGAGGGATCTTGAAGACTGATGCATTCATGTTTGTAAAAAAACACATTAAGGTTTGCCAGATGTGTACGTACAGGCAGCATAAAACAGGCTGCTGGTGTTCTATAATTATCCTGAGTGCGTACGGTTGATGCTTAAACTATTTGTATATGATTTTTCGAGAAAGAAAGAGACAGGTAGCTCCACCTCAGTTATTAGATCATAACAGCTTTGACCTCCCATAATGGGGAAAGATAAATGATACGTTCCTACGCATGTGTTTAAAGTGGGATTGCCTTTCATCTCCTGATGGGACTGTGCCAGGAAAGATTCTCACTGTGGGGTGTAATGCTCCGAGCTATAAGCCCAAACATGTTTATTTATTTTTACAATTCAAAAGAACCTTTTTTTCCCTTCTCTATCGCCTACTCTTTCTTCCCTCCCTCCCTCTCTCTGTCATTAACTTTATGGGAATTTCCATGGAATTCTTTTGTAATATAAGCAATTGTGTGGGATGAGGAGCAATTTGAAGGTTAGTGATGCTTTTCTTGGAGAAGCAGGGGTTAAATGATCCCATCTCTATTGATTCACCATGTTTTTCATTCGAACTGTGCCCCTGCTAGTGATGACATGGGAACATCTGGATTCCACTCTCGCAGGGAGAAATACCAAATAATGTAGAATCATTCAACAGCATCCAAACATTTGTGTACTTGAACTGATCAGACAATATAACAAATTAACTTCCTGGCAAACTCTCTTCTCTTCTCTTCTCTTCTCTTCGTCTTCCATTTCAAAGTGCTTTAGATTTTTGTATTCCTAGATGCTGGTAGAGGATCTGACATACGCTTAGTCTCCAGTGGTAGAGGAAGTATTCAGATCCTTTACTTAAGTAAAAGTGGCAATGTTATTAGCTAATTGTACTTAAAGTATAAAAAGAAAAAGTACTCATAATGCAGAAAAATGGTGAGTGAGTTGTATACTATTAAATATGATAGGACCATTATTGGATTGTTTATGCTGACGCGTGAATGTTTAAGTAGCATTTGGTTGGTTGGTTGGAGTGGAGCTAATCTTGACTATTTTAAAATAGAAATACTGAGGTACTCAATTTGTACTAAAGTACAGTACTTACGTGAATGTTCTTAGTTATCTTTAACCACTGCCAGTCTCTTAGTTCTTGTTTTCAATAACTTGCAATACATCCTATGTAAGTGAATAATGTGATTCCTCCTGTTTCCTTGTATGCTAGCAATTCGTATCAGCATTACTGTTAGTATTATCTAACTTAATCTTGATGTAAAGCATATCAAGTTTTCTTTATATATATATATATATATATATATAGAGAGAGAGAGAGATAACTTGCCTTGCATTTCCTCTCTTGTTTCCTCACTATAATCCAACTATTGTCTTCCCTACTCTTTTTTCCTCCATGCGAGCCTGTGCTCCAAAACAGTTACCCTGGCCCCAGAGCCCCACATGTGTAAGGGGATATCTCCTCAATCAGCCTACAGCAGGGAGCTCAGCGAGCGACGGTGCTGCCCCAACACACTGTAGGCGAAGCAGTTAGAGGGAAGAAAAGAAAGGGAGCAAAGATATGAAAATATCATCAGAGGACAGGAAAGCAGCTTGATTTCAGCTCCTGAAATCCCAAGGTAAATAATGTGCACATTCTCAAAGAGCGTGCACACACACACACACACACAAACACTTCTGGCATCTGTCTTGAGTATTAGGGGTATTACTGCTTGGCTGCACATGATGGCGATCAACCCACAATGCAAATATTGTCCTTGTGTATTTGGAGTTGTCAATCCCTACTTTGAAAGCAATGTGTTCCAGTTGGGGAATATGTGTTTAATCCACGCAAGAGCAATTATTTAAAATACGACAAACCTGATGAGATGCTGAAAAGTTAGACTTTTTGTTCAGCACACTGGTAAAAATTGCTGTTGTGGTGAAAGATTCCATTTGGGTGGCACAAATCCCCTGTCAAACACAACTGTTTTAAACTTTGTGCAAGTCACACACATAAACGTGCACATGTATTAGCACCTTGGCTTTAGTCAAAGTCAAATACCTCACCAATAAGTACAATTGCCCCTCATCAAAAGGTGGAAATACTTCACATTTATAACAGTAAAAGTGGAAGTGCATGTGTGCGTGTTCTTAGACCAGTCATGTCACACAGTGGTATGAAGTAAATACATGATCCAATATCCAACATTGTTGTTTTTAATGAATATTCTAATTGGATGTATTCTAATTGGCTCCTTGAATATTACATAATCAGACGGCATCACTTACTGTATTTATTTGGTTTCATTTGAGATTTTTGCAGTAATGGAGACACAATCATTGTCCTCTTCTAAATCTAAATGAATATTCATCAAATTTAAAACAGCCATAAGAGACATATAACTCTTTATCTACATTTTCATAGATTTGCTCATCGTCAGAGCGTCACAGAGGTATACGTTTTTTTTCAAGATTTCATGTGTTCAGATAAGGAAGGTTCTGCAGCTGTGTTTCCAGACTGAAAAAGCAAACAAATTGAGAGTCTACGGGAGACTGACCAGACAAGGCTGCGGTGTCTATTTCACAGGTTTTGCCTTTAGGAATGCAAACAGCGTCTCTGCATTTCAGCTGGAACATTCAAGAGAATATTCCAAAGACGTCACATAAGGAAATCAAGTTAACAGTGAAAGGAATGTGATTAAATGATTATGTTTAATTCTATTATCACTTAATAATGGGTAATGGGTTGCAATTATAATCCTCAGGGTGTTTGTATGATTTTTGCTTTAACTTCTTCTTAACAATACGCTGACTAAACAGGTTATTCTCTTCTTTGGCCCACTTTAAAAAAAAAAAAAAAGACCAGTTAGGTAAGGCCCTGACGTGATAAACCGTACACTCTTCATTGTGTCCGTTATTACTGCAGAACAACGCAATGACTAGTTAATCATAAACACTCTCTGTACACTGTAGCTTGTGTCTGTCTTTGCTTTCTGCCTGAGTCCCTGCAGGCAAACAGCCTCGCAGAGCTACTGCACTTTGGACTGCCATGTTTGTGTGTGTGTGTGTGTGTGTGTGTGTGTGTGTGTGTGTGTGTGTGTGTGTGTGTGTATACGGGAATTCAGAGTGAAGCGAGGGCAACAAGCAAGCACATGATTTCTGAAGGAAGCTCCGCAATTGTTGTTGCTCCTGATAATAAGAATGAACTGCAGAGTTGGATTTACATGTTGGCTGAGAGTGCAGAAGGTATTAAATTGACTTTGGAGAATCACGTCCCCCTCAACCTATTTTTGGCCCCAACTTGAGTCTGCAGCTATTTCAATGCTTTAACTAAAATAAAGCCTGAGAATACGTGAGGAACCTCCACCACAAAGCGGCGTGTTTGCCTGACGTCCAGTCTATCACGGTCCAGGACCCCGTTCAGTTTGCCAGGCCCAGCGAACAGTGTTTGCTCTGCTTTATGGCCTCTCTGTTTGTTTTCCTCTTCACTGGAGTGACCACCTCTTGGTCTCAGCAGCACTCAAGTCCTGCCACATTTGGGGGTCACCCAGCCCGGGGCTCAGCCCACCCAGGGTGCAGTGCGGCTGTGCAATTTTCCTTCAGATAGGCAGCTCTTCCATGTTTGGCATCCCTCACCTCAAGCTCGTCAAGCTTTCCCTTGAGGACATCATAAAATTAAATAGCATTCGTCAGGAGAATAAAGGAGGTACTGTATTTTTTTTCCCCCTTCAACTTGAACTTGTAAATCAACCATATGTTGTCATCAAAGGTAGTAATCACCTGACAGATTTATTTCAGAAGGTATCGCAACCGAATTATAAATAAAACGGTTGTCAGAGAGATTACATAGATGCATTAGACAAACAACTTAAAACAAAGTAAATGAGCTCACAAAGGAAAAGTGTTCTTCATCTAAAGTTTTTATACAACTTTTGTTCTTAAAACTGGTTATTAGCCAATAGGACTTATATGCTTTTAACAAAATAAAGCATAAATAGAACATCCTATATCTTTGCTTCCTCACTGGGCTGTAGGTGGTACACTGTAGTGTTGAGTTTCACATCCACAGCCACAATAATGTTTGATATGCCAAGAGGATGTATTAAAACAATTTATCCAATTATCTTTATTTATCTTAATATCAAAAGGGTTGTAAAATTAAGAAAGTATCTGCTGTAAGATATTAAAATATATATATTTAAGAAGCTAAATGTGTTTTGTTTGTTTTTAGCTACTAGTTATTGTTTACTTTTTGATCACCACCAGCTGCAGGTTATACTTTGCCCAGCCTCTTATTCATCCCTACATCCATAAAGCTATGATTTACAAATCCTAACAACACCTTTGTTATAATTGTTGCGGGGTGGGGGGGGGGGGTGGTGGTGGTGATGGGTGGGTGGGGGGGGGGGAGTGTATTATTAGTTCTGCCTTCTTGCTGGAGTGCAGGAGGATCACATGAGGCCTTTAGGGGGATGGGCAGAGTTTTCAGAGGGTGGTATGGCTTTAAGAGTTTACTACCATCACTGCGCTCACTCGCGCACCCACACACACACACACACACAACAGAAAGTTTGGAGGCCAGGCGAGTAGCAGCGGGATACCGACGGATAGGAAGTGACGGGACTGCATGAATTGAGAGAGAGAGAGAGAGAGAGAGAGAGAGAGAGAGAGAGAGAGAG
>JAVQJD010027213.1:0-12171 GCA_036023655.1 Nannoperca australis | reverse complement strand
GTCAGCCCTACTATAAGCTTTATCAAAGAGGAAAGTCTTAAGCCTGCTCTTGAATGTGAGGAGGGTGTCTGCCTCCCGTAAACAAACTGGAAGCTGGTTCCACATAAGAGGAGCTTGATTATCCTCTTCTGTGGCTCTGGAGGAGCTTTGTCAAGTCTGTGAAAACAACCCTGATGGTCTGTATCATTTTTTAAAAAGGGACTAAAGTGAGAGAATTTTTTTGTATGTGTCTGACCATATAGCTGCAGTAGCAAGATAAAATTGGTGCTTTAAAACGACTAATAAAAAGCATACAACAAAGAAGTGTTATATATTTCAACTTCTCAACATCTCAAAGGTCTCTGCAATCATTGGTTTCTGGAATTCCTCATCAGCTAGTAATGGTTGCTTAAAAACCAAAGGTTACTTAGGTTACTTCAGAAATCAACATATGTTATTATCTACAGGTACGTCACAATCTTCTATGCATTGAGGTACCACAACATCATGACAGTGAGGAGAGCCGGCTGCATCATTGGGGGTATCTGGACCTTCTGCACGGGCTGCGGAATCGTCTTCATTATCTACTCAGACACCACACCCGTCATCATCTGCCTGGTCTCCATGTTCTTTGCAATGCTGCTCATCATGGCCTCCCTCTACAGCCACATGTTCATGCTGGCACGTTCTCACGTCAAGCGCATTGCTGCCCTGCCCGGCTACAACTCCATCCACCAGCGGGCCAGCATGAAGGGGGCCATCACGCTGACCATACTGCTGGGGATCTTCATTGTCTGCTGGGCTCCCTTCTTCCTCCACCTGATCCTGATGATCTCCTGTCCGCGGAACCTCTACTGCGTGTGCTTCATGTCACACTTCAACATGTACCTCATCCTCATCATGTGCAACTCTGTGATTGATCCGCTGATCTATGCCTTCAGGAGTCAGGAGATGAGAAAAACTTTTAAAGAGATCATCTGTTGTTACAGTGTAAGAAACGCCTGCACCAACATCTGTGCTCTGACGGGTAAGTACTGAGAGGCACAGACCAATGACAGGATGTGTAAGATGACATACACTGTTTCAGAATTGGTTGATTGCACTTCTCAGCCAGTACAGTAATAGTCAAGCACATCTTTGTCTTATGTCCAGTCTGAAATTGATTGGAGACACTAACAGTATGTAGGGAGGTAAAACTACTATCCTAATGTATCTGCTATGTACACAAAGTCGCTACTTTATTTGGTACATTATTTGAACACACCATTTCAAAACATGATTCATTGGAAAGTGCGTCACAGAAAACTGTTCATGGCCTTTCTGACATTTCTTTTATTTTTCTGATGTGTCCTTCTTTTTTGTGAGCTGTTATTGCCTGCTGCTGACAGGATATTTTCACTACTATCATTTGTAAACCTTAAATGTTGTTGTGTAAGAGCGCTTATATACTTCTTTACTTTTAACTACTGTACATGTTAGCGTGCACATAATGGCTACCAGTGGTTGTGCTTTAACTTAAATGAATAATGGTAAGTGAAGACAACAATTCAACAACAATTGGAGAATGTTTTAAAGGGAACCTAATAGAGCTTGTCAGCAGTTACCTGCATTTATGTGATGTATGTCACTGCTGCTTCTTTTTGAGCCCTGATCTCAACATTAAAGATGAACATTGATTTCACACATCAAAGTTTGTTGGAAAGTACTGTATGAAAGAAAAAGTTGAATGATGCCTTTTGTGGCTGCAGAGGGATCCTGACAAATTGCTTCAAGTGATGTCACTTGAGTTAATGTCGACTGGAGCTGAGGAAGAAATTGAAAAAAATCTGGGTTATAGAAAGAAGTGATCTTACCAGCAGAATTGTTCCTAGGTTACTTGATTATGGGCTAAGCCCTGACCATCTGGGTCTAAAGTCAAGTCAAGTCAAAGTCAAGGTGTGTGGTGGATTTTGATTTGGGTGGTCCCTGCTGTTCTGCCTGGATTTAATTTATGCAGAAGTGTTGTGTGTTATTAGTGCCACAATGAAGGAGGTTGGAATGCACACTGCTGTTTTGTTTTTGTCTTGCACAGCCAGACTTATCTAACACAGTTTGTGTTAATGCCAGCGCTGGAGAAATGTCTGGTTTAACCTATTATCATTCTGGTATAGGGGAAGAAAACGCTCTGGCTTGTTTGTATTTCTTTAAACCAATAACAATTGTCTTGGTACTAAGCCCAGGATGCAGGACTTATTGGAATTGCATCGCAGACACTAGTCCATGTGAGCACATTGTTAAAAAGCAACTATATAAGCGCTCTTAACAAAACCGTACCACAAAGGCAATCTTGCGTACAACACCAAGCTCCAACTATATAAAGCTCTTAAGATTCACTGCTGAACAGATCATTTTCCATCAAATGTAACTGAAAGACTGAATCCCTAAAAACCCAATGTGCCATTGTTTGTCTATGGCCTCAGACATGTGTTACCTTGTTTGTTATCTGTAAGTGGGGAAAGGTAGGTTGCTGCTGAACCTTTGGATGACATCACAAGACCACAGCTAATTTTCTGCTGCTGCTGTATGCCCTCACTCTCCCTGCTGCTTCATTAGTGCTACAGATAACGAGTAGCTTCCTCAAATCTGCCAACGCTCAGTAGCTCAGACGTTTCTGCTGATTTGAATGCGGAGTCACTCTTCTGTATGTATCTTGTATCTTCATGTTAATTATAGCTGCTCCATTCTGTCAACATGCCCCCTGATAATCTCTTCATATCACCTCTTTGCCTAGTATGTGTTAAACTGTAAAAAGATGCCATGAATTTACACTTAAAATGTAAAAATGAATGTACAAATAGCTTCACAGTGCTCTCTGTAAGAGTGTTAGTGGTGCCTACCTCCTAGCTGAGAAGCTTGACCGAACTTAATAACAAAATGCAACCATCTGCTGAACCTGCTTTTTTGTAAGTTGTCAGTGTTATGCATCATTTGTTGGTGGTAGAAACTAAACATTTGTTTTCCACTGTTACAAAGTAAAAAAAAAAAAAAGAGTGTGTATTATTTGTATATGAAGACAGAGCCATGGGTATTTTTATGCATATAGACAGCAAGATAAGAGATGTCTAGAACAAACATGGAGAAATCAGTATTAAAATGATGTTTTTGTCTGTATTGTGATGTAAATGCAATGTAAGTGCTTTGCAATTGTTAGATCAAAATAGAATATGAATACACACAAAAATGCTCCCACATGGAAAAGTGCTTTTATTAAAACCCAATGATATGTATTTTTTTATTTTACCATAGGTTTATTTAATGAAGAAAAGGCGAGGATAGTTTCATTTTGCTGTACATTCATCACCAACATGACATATCTCTGATATTGTTGATCGTGAGGTACTCAGTTCTTGTTCCCACAGAAACAGCAGCAAAAACACTGAATGTGACACTGGACAGAGGTGAAGCAAACATTGCAATTGCATGCTCAGTCTGTTGTTTATGTACAGTGAGACAATATCAACAGCTGTGGGGACATATTTCATGTTAGTTAGTGGTAAAGTAATGGCATGCAAAAATATAAATGTGAGCTGCAGTTGACTCATCAGTGTTGGCCATGTTGCTTAAAATGAATGATTTTCTCTGTATGTGTCTGAATAAAAGCAAAAAGAAAAGCTGAGCTGTTTTCCTATTATTGTTTGCATCAGTGGCTGTGCTACACAGTAGTCCTGTAAATAATGAAATCATGTCATGATCCATGTAAAAATAAATCGTTTGAGTAAAGTCCTCGAAGAAAAGGATGATGGAAAAGGAATGGATGGTTAGATAGCCAGCAAGACAGAGAGAAGATGGACAGAAGATTATCAGTAATTTAATGAGTTATTTAAAAACATACAGAAACACTATGTTTTGCAGAGGTGCATGTCAACACACATAAGAACAATTACATGTGCACATTCAAACACAAACACAACTAAATATACTGGTGGCGGTAGCCTTGATGTAGCTGGGTTCAAATACCAGTTGGGAATATGTGACTGAAGAAAGGGAACCATAGGATGCCCGTGGCCATCCACAGCTGTTCAGCTGTAGCACAGGAATATGAATTGTTGACTCTCACGTGTGAATAAATGAAACCCAATGAATGGAAAGCAGTCTACAGGTATAGAGCGTTTTAGAGGCTAAAATAAAAGGTGTACATTATGGAGACCCCCTGGCTCAGCTGAGAAAAAAAAAATCATGTGTGAATCTGTTCTCTCAGTTTACAAATCCGTGCTAATCTGTGCTCTCTGAAGTACAGTGTGTTTGTGTCACCTTATTTGTGTCACCACGAATTTGCAAACAATGTTCTTCAGAGAACAAGAAATGGATTATATTATATGGATTATTTATTGTGCGTTTTACTCCAACACCAACCTCTGTGAGCATGGATTGTAAAACCGTGGGCATGGTTTATAAATCTGAGAGCACAGACTATGAATCGGCATGGTTTTGAAAGCCAAGAGTACAGATTAACACATGGCTCTTTGTTTCCTCAGCTGAGCCCAGGTGGGCTCCGTAGTAAATTGATTTTCTTTATGAGCACCAGTTCCAGTCTGAACAAAGCAACATCTTCCTGAAGGTGTGTCTAAGTTCAGCGCTGCGAAATGCGTAGATGGCTGGGTCGATAAGGGCGTGGCTCATCAACAGCACCACATGCAGCTGGAACAGTGATCTGTAACACTCACAATACGGGTTCATGGGGCACACCATAATGATGATGAGGTGAAGGAAAAACGGCGCCCAACACACCACGAATGCCCCAAAGAGGATGGTGAGAGTCAGCGCCCCTCTCATGCTGCTGCCCCTCCACCGATGACGCCGACACTTCTCCCCGCTGCTGGTGGGCAGAGCAGCGATTTTCCTCGCATGGAAGCGTGCCAGCATGAACATGTAGACGTAGAGGAAGCAGATAATCACCAAGGAAACGACGAAGAAGACAACAAAGCATGTCATGATGAACTTGGAGTCGAAGAACCTCACCATGAGCACGGCGGACACCCCACATGTTGTCCAGATGACACCCAAGATGGCTCCCGTGCGCTGCATTGTCATGATGTTGTGGTATCGAAGAGCATAGAAGATGGTGATGTAACTGGAAGAGAAAGCAAACCATTTTATTATCTGCTCAATTTAAATCTTTTGGTTTATTCCGTTTTTTAAAATATTTTCAGTATTTAAAAAATTCCAACTGAAATCACATTAAATCAAGCCTTTTTGTAGTCAGTGTTTCTAAAGGTGTATTATTAATAGTTTTTCATTATTAATAGAGAGAAAAAAGATCTTCGGGGAAATGTCAGAAATTCTCCTTTTCACGATGGTCTCCACTTCCATCACTGTACAAAATTGAAACCAAAATATCCTGGATACGGGAGCTGCCTTCTTCCTCTGGTAACATAATTTGGAGCCAGAGCATGGATGTATTATAAGAACTTGATTCAGCAACGGTTCAGCCGCTCAGCCTTGCTTCCAATTTTTCCCATTGGTCACTCGTGGTATTGCAGCATAAAATTCCCCTGCGGCCAAAAAAGCATTTACCCACTATTAAAAAGAGACATCTGTTGAACTGTTGACAGGACAAGGCCGATTGTGACTCTTTCTATTATGCATTTTTAGTCTATGGGGGTTTATATTTGTAAAACTTTGCTCAAGTCGAAGAAAGCAATTTAAAAATCAGTGACGTCATCACAATGTAAAGTCATAGTCAGTGGGCCAAATAACCCGGAAGTAAATCCGGAAGCTAGAAACTTTTTCTGCTTATGAGCCAGGCAAATTATTCTCATCGGATTAATTAGGCGACAACCAGTATCAAGTTCTTATAAGACATCCATGAGTCATGAGCCATGATTCATGTGGAGCTGCAGAATCAAATTCTCGCCTATACAACTGCCCGAACCAATCGCAAGCATACTCACAGTTGTCAATCATGATGTCTCACCCATTTTTTATAGCATCAAATAAGGTGACACAAACAGTAGCTAGGGCAGGGTTAGCTAATAGACTGGTATTGAAGTTTTTCCATTTACCTTCAGCTTTTCTACATTCATTTTTTTGTTTTAGGGATGACATGTCCTAATTTTAATGTGGGCAATTTGGTCCGGAGTTTCTAAGTGCATAGTATTACATTGATTAATCATCTAATTTACATTGTTGCACTTGACTAATATAACAATGAGCACTGAAGGTAGCAGCGAAGTCAACAGCTGAATTGCCATTTAAAACACGCGTGTACACTGTTTGCTTAGAACAGGGAATTAAACGCTGGTAGTCAAAGCTGATGTCGTTTGTTTTCTTCCAGAATAGGGTCAAGTGATTGGGGAGGGGGGGAGGGGCAGGGGTAACAAATTAGGGAAGGACACGCTGTGGCTGTTATGACCCAATCAGGAAGCAAACATGTCTCTGTTGCCTCCCGTCCTCACTAAAACGAATGTCAAACTAAAATGGGGTCAGCAGCATTTTAAAAAGTCTCAGTTTTAGGAGTTGTAAACTTCAGAGGTGTGGACGCTAGGTGTAAATATAGCAAAAGTTGTCCGATCGGCTCCTTACTACAACCTGTGTTGTGCGTTACATTTCTATTATGTTTATTTATAGTCATACCTTATATTCATTATTCATATATTCATTTAATAAAATTCATGTTCAGTTTGTTTCAGGCTTTATGAATGCAATCGCTGTTGGAAGCCCACTATCAGATCACAATTTCCCAAAAGTATTTGAACACCCCAGTAGGGAAAGTCTTTGCATCTACATACAAAACATAAGACAGTTAAATTTCCACTGTGATGTATGAAAGACATGTTTTGAGGCCCTACATGTTGTCGTTCTATACTGACATGGTCTGAAAGAGTGGCTGCGAAAAACATGGCAGTAATGGAAAGTGTACATGCAGAAATCATCAGTCAATACAGTCTTTAATAGGTTGTAGATCTTTGAGTTAAAGCTCAAATAAAAGTTCAGACTTTTACAAATTATCTCCAGAGTCCTAGTTAGTGAGACCTAATGCTTTGAATTTAAATATAGCAGAGGATAATTGGGCGTAGGGCCCACAATCCTCTGAGAAACAGTTCAAAGCAGCCCATTCAGCAATACACAGATCAAATAAATCACCATTCTTTGTTTTACAACCAACAGTATGGTCATTATGGTTTTGGTTTAGTTTACAGTCAGTGAAGTCAGTGTTACCTTTGATTTGAAATAGAACAAAATAGCTTCCAGCATCATGATCCCTTTGAAATGGGGATTCTGGCGGATTAGTGGGCTGGGGTGAAATACATTCATACCATCACAGATTTAAATTCATCCATTCCTATATGCCTATAACTAATGTATGCTTTAAAAATACTGTAAATGTTTTAAAACATTCTGTGTGCAAATCCAAGCTCTGTATACATACCGCTCAACAGCAATAGCCAGGAAACTGGAAATGGAGCCCACAAACGACATACACAGCAAGGAGTCCATCACATCGTCCAGCTTTGTCTCAGAAGAACCTTTCTTCTCCAGCTGTCCCACGCTGGCAAACACAATCATCAGGTTTTCCCAGGATTTGGTGAGGCTGGCAATGGTGTTGAAAGCTGCCAGGCTGCAGATGAAGCAGTACATGGGCGAATGGAGGTTCCTGTTCCATATGACAGCTACCACAACCAGTAGGTTTTCAGCCAGGCCCACTACACCAATGGTGAAGAAGAGAGGGACAGGGACCTTCACTTCGGGGCAGTCTGACTGGTTTACTGTTGTAGTGTTCATAGTTAACCAAGAAGAGTCAGAGTCAGTGTAGTTTAGTTTAATGTGTGTGTTTAGTTCAATGTGACCTAAAATGGTGGTGGTGAAATGTGACTACTTCCTCCACTGGGTAGAAATGCTGGCTTGTCACTTGTCACTAAATGTCCACTTCACATACATCCTACTTTCAGTTGTGGTGGGGGGGTTGGTGGTTTGGCACTATTCAGTCATGATCTACAGCCCTGTGGCCACTGCTGTTTACACAAGAGACATACAATCAATATTTTGTGAGCGTTTTTGTCAGACAGAGTGTTTGTCCAGGGCTTACAGACAGTCAGTTATTGCCCGAGTGGTTTACATGAGAGTGCAGTGCAGTGGTTTAGATTGCTGATCTTTTGAACTGTCGATCCAATGCAGTGTGCTTTCTCTCAGAGGGTGGTAACAATGCTTGTTAGATGAGTCACCTGTGAAAAGACAAGATATTAAAAACCTCATGTATAGTCCCCTTGCTTCTGTTGAATGTGTTGCATAGATTCAATAACCTCCTTCTAATGTTTCAAGTGCTGAATTCAGTATTAATCATGTAGCACTTGGAGTTCATTATTTCCATTAAACCTGTTTTTTCTCTTAGATGAGTAGTGTGACCTTTAAGCCGGGGTCTGACTGCTCATATGATAGAGGAGTCTGCCTATCAACTTGAAAATGGTTAATCCAACCTTTGTAATTGGGCAGTGTTCTTACAGTTATGAAACAAGTTTAAAAAGGAACCTTTTCTGATCATCATGGTCATAATTACAATGAAGGAAATACTCTGTGATCTGGGCTTTGAGTCTGATTTCCTGCCAGGCAGCAGACTGAAGAATATTATAATAATTATACCAAGCTTTTATCCAAAGGCCTGTGATCCATCATTTTCTTTTTTCATTTTCTCAATGTTTTCAGATTAATCAAAGGTGCTGCATTAAATCCAATAAAACAGACTTTTCTGTAATGTTGCAAACTTCATAACCATCAATGGGCTTCAAGTAATTCCTCATTGTAGAATTGACAGTACAAAAACAAAAAAGTAAAATTGAAATAGTAAATGCTCTTTTTGTGCTCTCACATAAATGTGCAGTTATGTCACAGTCATCAATTCCTGGAGCAGTCCATTGTTTGCTTTCAAATTTCTGAATTGGAGACAGAGGAGTATAACAATGAATGGCTAATCAAAGTAGAATCTTCAAGTCTACCTGTTTTTTTTGTGTGTTTCTTGCCAGATGCTCCTGCTTTTCTAGAACTGAGTTGATAATCAAAACAAGACTAAAGAGCTGAAGCCACCGAGAGTTGTCTCAAAGAGAATTGCTTCATTTGAATAGAGTCTGTTGATGGCTGCAGTAGCACACATTCAATTCAATTCAGTTTTATATATATAGTGCCATATCATAAGGTTATCTCAGGGCACTTTTTCATATAGAGCAGGTCTAGACCGAGATTAATTAGAATAGTGAAGATACAGCAGCTAGGATGTGCCAATCCGGCATTTTAACATGTCCTAGTCAAAAGCACAGGGCTAATTGATAACATTAAAAACAACTGCATTCTATTTAGGGGACCAAATTCCAGGGTCCTGGTTTTGTGCATGTTGGCTCACCGTCATTGCTTACTGAGTTAATGGAACGGTGTCATTATTAACCCAGCTTTTTCTGCTATGGTGAATCAAAATGTCTGCTGTGGCATATTCTGAAAAGGGGCATTGCGGGAAGATGCGCACCAAGATGCTACTGCTGTTTTATATATAAAACAATGGACGCGGGTGTTTTGACGCATGTTATACCCCTTGAGTCTGTGTTGCTCTTCAGAGTCTAGAGTACACTAGTGGCTCTGTGAGGCTGGACTCGAGCAAACTTTGAGCTACATGCTAACATCAGCTAATTACACAAACACAAAGAAATGCAGTGGCTGATGGGAATATCATTAGGTTTGCAGGTATTTAGCCATAAACCAAAGTTTGGGCAAAGTAAAATTTAGACCTGTTTTTGGTGCTATAGGAAAACTTCAGAGATCACTTAAGTTAATAGAATCTATCCTGTGGGAAACAATTTCTCTACCCAAATTTATTGCAATCAATTCATTATTAGTCACAATGTTTCAGTCTGCACTAAAGCATTGAGCGAAGGACAGAACGGAGCCCTGCTGCTAGCATTGATTAAACCTATTATTTTTTGTGTTTTGTTCCTCAGGTTTCACTGCACAAAAGAAAGAGTCCACATAATCCATAAACTCCAGCCGAAAGACCAACCCATTGCTCGTCTTTGATTTTTACAAAATGAAAGAAAAATGATAACAACCCCAATAATAACAGCTCTTACAGACAAAGCTGTGGAAAGGCCTGTTCATCTGTGTTGTTCACCGTCTCACAAGGATTTATTGACAACATAATGAGTAAAATTATCTCCACTGGTGGTGTAAACAGTTCAGAAATAATTTCATTGGGTTTTGTGTGTCTCTGTTTGTGTGTGTGTGTACGTCTGTGTGAGTGAAGGACAGATTAGAAAAACCACAAAGTGTGATATTTTTCAAGGTGCTAGTGCTTATGCTTATGTTTAGTGGTGTTTAGGTGTTTGGTTAAAAAGTAATGTAAGGATATTTAATCAGTACTTCTTTAATTGTTATCATTTTAGTGTTTTAAAAATGGTCAATAAATACAAATGTTTTGATAAATGCAGGTTTTATTTATGCTTCATTAAGTTTGGATTTATGTTATTTTTTAGATTTAGTATTCACAGAAATTATTGAAGTCTAGAGAAATACCTCACAAGTATAGTCATACAAACCTGTATGTGTGTGTGTGTTAATAGATCGCCCTGTCACATGGTCAATATTCAGATGTCATCAAACTTAAGGTCAAATAAACCTTTGGGGTAAAATTTGCAGGAACATGGTAGGTTATTGATTAAATGAAATTGATTAAACACTCTGAAGAGACTTCCATCATTTCATTAATTAATTTATGTCTTTCCCCTTGTTCAGGGTAAAGAGTGTCCTTATGATGTCATTCCTGTGATGTCAGGCAGTTAACATCTGCACACAATTCACTATATATATATATATATATATATATATATATATATATATATATACACACACACACAGTACATGCAGACCATTTCTAGCTTTTTGAGGGCCCTGTGCAAAATGTTTTTGGGGTGGTCTGGGGGCATGTACTTAACATTTAAATGCATCAATCAAAGAAAAGAGGCAAGATCAGTGTTAAAACTCTAAAATCTAAATCTTTTTTTCTCTCAAATTCAAATCAATCGTCTCAAGCTGACTCCAGCAATTAAAACTTACAGAAAGCAAATTGGAATCACTGTGGTTTCCCAACATCAAAAAACTCCTAAAAATGTGAAATTTCAAATAAATGAAACAGATGAAGCGTTTTCCTTAAAATATTTATTTTAAATGTTAGAAACAAACTTGTTTAGGAATCTAAATTCTGGCAAAAATTGCAACTGATAAATACTAAACATATAAAATATCCCCTTTTCCCTGAAAAAACTATATATAAAATAAATTAGGTCATTACACAGAATAAAGATAAAATAAATGAGTCAAATGAAGAAGAAGCAAAATCATGGGTGTTGTATGATAGCTGCTCGACAATCTCCTGATTGATGCTGATTATGGCAAGCCCACTAATCTCAGGTAGGTCTTAATGAGCTTTAGCTTTGAAAAGCTTTTTGTGGATGAAGGAGAGAAGCTCCAGGGAAGTCATGTCATCCGAAGGCAGGCTTATCAAGTTGTTGATTTCAAGAGACAGTTCTTTTCCATAAATGTCATCTTCATCTACAGTGCTTAATGTGCTGCGGAGCTTGTCGCACTGGTTGGACAATGCCTCACTATCCAATTCTTTAAAGTTAAGCAGCACTCCAAATCTGGCTCTCACTTCACCCAGTGGTTCAAACATTTCCTCCAATGACTCAATGGTGGTGTACATGGCGTCTCTGACAGGCTTGAATGGGGTCTCACAAGTGTTTCCTTGTGCTTCTAAGCCTCTTCTCTTTAAGCACAGCCTCCACATTCTACTTCGCACATATGTCTTCAGCAAAAGTTTGAGCTGGAGCATCTGTATCTTCTCAGTGAGGTTTTTGCCTTCATGGGGAGGGTCAACTGCAACATTAAGCTACGGTGGCCCTGAAGTGCAAAACACAAACACAAATCGGAAAACACAACACATTAACGAAAACTCAACACATTAAGAGAAAACACAACACATTAACGAAAACACAACACATTGAGAGAAAACGGAAAGGGTAGGTACTCCTACCGGAAGACGTGGGTGCCTATTAACAAGGTGACGTGCTGACGTGCTGAGGTGAACGTATTGTGTCATTTCCGGTTATTGGCGTTTCTGTGTTACTGGTAGCAAACTTCGCTGCTCTAGCTAAATCCAGTCTATTCTGATATTTTCTT